>JAFBJT010015187.1:12141-34921 GCA_016785325.1 Chascanopsetta lugubris | reverse complement strand
AGTACACACAGGGCCATTAGGGGTATCTGTGAATGGGATTCAAACCAGTGTTTTCAAAGGCGACTGCTCCAACCTCGGAGCCACTGCCGTCCCCGAAAGAGCTGATGTCCCCCCCCCCCCGAATATTTGTTAGAGTTGTCCAAGAAAGAGCGTAGTGTCTGTTTTGAGAGGGTCAGACAGAGTTACAGTGTGTCTTTGTGAGAGAGCGCATGACAGAGCGCCACAGGAGGATCTGCGCTACCGCGCCAGGACGTCGTAACAGAAGCATGTCAGAGTTGGTGCGGGACGTCTCTGAGGACAGCGGTGATGTGCGCGGTGGGAGGCACACAGATGGGCTCCAAGTGAAGGATGGGCCCCCCAGCCCCCGCCGGCCCGTCTCCCCCCCCCCCTTCTTGCTCGTTTTGACGATGGACAGACTGACAGACAAGGTCAGACGAGAGTCTCCGCGGACTGTGATGCTCGCGGATGGTCGTGCGATGGGTGGTGAGATGTGGGCAGGGAGCAGGTGGAGGGAAAACCCGGAGAGGTCGGAGGGATGGAGGTCGGCCGCGTCAAGATGGACGATGGAAAGAAGTGAAGGAGCGAGTGCAGGCGGGGCGGAGTGGACGGAGAAGAGCGGCAGGAATGATGGGTTGGAGATGACCAGCACTGAGCTAAAGACAGGAGGCCGAGAGTTCAAAGGTCCAGCGTGTAGGGTTTGATGACATCTAGTGGCAGAGTCGTAGAATGCCACTGGATGCCCTTCATCTGATTGGTGAACGAATGGAAGTCGTCAGGTCCACAACTGCGTTTAGTATCCAAAGTGACATCCGAGTGTAGGCCGGAGAGGCTGGGAATTGAACCCATGACGTGACGCATTCAAAGGACACGCTCCGCCACTGAGCTACACCCACAGCTCAGTCGTCACTACAACTCCACAGGTGATAAGTTTGTCCTATTTGGGCTACGGTAGAAACATGGTGGTAAGACATGGCCGTCTCCAGAGAGAGTAACTGCTCCCGATTTAGACTAAAGGGTTCACTCTGGAGTGATGAAAATAAGAATTCACATATTCATTGTAAAATGATTTTCTATTTGATGTCGGATCATCGAAATGGAGAATTTCTCTTTAAACTCGTAACCCCTCGGCCTTTTGAAAACAGCCTTTTGTTTTATTGGTTGTTCACAAAGTGCTTTTACAGTCTTCAAAACCCCTCGAAGTGCTTCACAGCACAACTCACACTCACCCATTCATACACTCTCACAGAGCACTTCTGTGCACAGAGCCTTTTGTGTCACACACTGTCAGCACAGCTTGCTCGAGGACTCTGTGGTTGGTGGGGAAGGACCCACTAACTTTCTCACCTGCTCCGCTTTTGTATCTCACTCCACGTTGCATCTCATTCAATCGTAATGTACAGACTGTACCTGTAACCTTACATTTGAATGCAGGCATCGTATGCGCACATTCCTCAGCCTTGTATTCAGAGTATTTCGTAACAGATTGTACATACACTCATACACTCTAGAATTGTAAACAAACGACATCTTGGTCTCGCTGCAGTTCAGTCATTGCTCAGATTTATGCAGATTTTTTTTTTAAAAGCAAGCCCCTCCCAGTTTCTACGTTATCTGGTGATATCGAGACTGATCTTCGTTTCGTGCGATTACCTGCAAACCGCGGCAGAACGGGCAACAAGCAATTCACGAATACTCAATTTCTGCACGATGGAAAATGTACAATACTAGGAGGCGACTGGCTCTTACACGAAGCTAAGACCACATCTTACAATGGGGACAAAGACACTCCAAAGAAACTGATTTGGTGCTGATTCATTGGATTTGTATAAAAGTACTGGCTGGATACGTTTGAGCTGGACAAGTAAATTGACCAATTTGTGTTTGCCTTCGGAAAACCAGTACCTCCTTTGATGGCATCCGAGAACACTCGTTGTTCTTCATAGAAACCGCTGAAAGTGACAAAAACGAAGCTGTTGCCTCTTCATCTGTTTGACCAGTTCGTTACTTTAAATAAAGATGGATTCATCTGGGTCTGAGCCCTTCCTCATTCAAATGATCAGAGTCTGGTCCTCTTCTTCGCCTTGTGTAAACACGCCCACCCTTACAGAATCCCCCATTTCATGTTATCTCTCTCTCTCTCTCTCTCTCTCGCTCTCTCTCTCTCTCTCTCTGCAGGGCCATTCCATACTTCCGGCATCACGGGACTCCAGCACACTATTAACATGGACGGCAGGGACGAGTTCACCGAGGACAGTGAATGCTGCAGCAACAACTCGCGGGAAGTCCTAGGGCAGGATAGCGTCACAGGTACTGGACAGTGGGACGTGATGGGACGGGGGGAGAACGGGATGGGACGGGGGGGGGCGGCGGAGGGGGGGGGACGGGACGGGACGGGACGGGGAGGAGCGGCTGGACTCGGAAGCATCATCCTCGCACTGAGGGGTGTTGGTGAGAGTAAGCCCTGCCCTGTGCTCTGTCGTCTGTCTGTATTGATAGGGCTGTGTTTGCCTCCATAGAAGACAGTGACAGTGACCTCGACAACCACGGTGAAGACTCGTCCTCCAACACCTCGGCTGACGACCACATGTCCGCCAAGAGAGCCCCTTGCCGCCTACAGGGAGCGGGCGTGAAGGAGGTGAGCGAGCTGCCGCGGCGGGCTTGAACCCAACGACACACCACCACCAGCCCTCCCCATCTCTCTCTCTCTCTCTCTCTCTCTCTCTCTCTCTCTCTCTCGCTCTCTCTCCACCCCCGCCCGGTTTCGGGAAATATGTTTTCTGCATCTGTTTCTGAAAGTGTTCTATGTTTCGTCCTGTGCGTGAGTCACATCTGTGACAGCGAAGTGCCTCATCGCCGCTCTCTCAGTGAGTCACTGGGGCTGGTGAGGATTTTTGCTCATTCACACGCAGTCAAACACGTCGCCATGCAAGACTTGCAACAACGCCTCAGCTGGAAGGAGGGGAAGCAAAACAAACGCGACAGACACAGCAGCCGCGCGTCCCGAGATGCAAACTGTGAATCTCACAAACGAGGGCAAATTGAAAGGGATGAGTTAAAGGTGCGGTGCGTAAAACGTGTGTGGTGAGGTCGCGCGTTGTGTCCGTCGACCTCACACCTCACTCTTCTGAACATGCGGGATGAAGACCTGACTGTTTGATCTCGTTTCCATCACCCTAAAATGAGCCCATCAATGTATATTTACACGAGGACCCTCTCTACGGAGGCCGCCATTTTTAACAGTAGCCCAGAGTGGACGCACTGAACATCTTTTGAGTTTTAAAGACAGCTGAAGGTTAGGCAAGAGACAGCTTCTCCTCCATGCTCAGAAGGGGTGAGGGTGAGGTGATGGATGACAACATGCAATTTCACCTCTAGAGGTCACCAGATCTTACACCCTGCACCTTTAACATTCACATTTAGAGACTAACGACCACCACAGTGGACGTGATATCCCGCCTCGGTGCTGTGGAGTTGAACCGCTGAGCGTCTGACTGTCCTCGTTTTGTCTCCAGGAGAGCGACGAACACTCGGACCACATCAGCAGCTTCGTCTGTCCTCTGTGCTCGCTGGATTTCAGCAGCCCGGAGAAGCTCATCTCTCATGTCTACCAGGTGAGCGCGTCGCCGCTTCATCATCATCCTGGTGACGCGTCTCCGCGTGTTTACGACAAGAAGCGCTTTCCGCCGCCGTCGTTAGTGACGTGCAGGCTGAGGGAGGAGGTGTTCACTTGCAGCAGCCAAGGGCTGGGTTAAAGGTCCAGCGCGCGACATTAAGGTTAAATGTGTCTATTTTCAGAAATAGGCCACTTTGATGCGCCAGCAAGTTATTATCGTAGAGTTTGAATGGAAACTCGAGGCTGCCGTTGGTTAACCTTAATGCTTGGAGGGGCAGGGGGACATGAGCATGCAACCTCACCACGAGATGTCACATTCAGTGCTTCAGATGACACATAATGAGTCATTTTTATAATGAGAGTAATTAGCATTCTTTATCTGTAATTTCAGTCAGTTGGATCTGTTTATTAGCACAATATACATATGTATGTCCGCTGAAGTGGGATCAGTAATTGTACTGACTGACATGAATAGTTTTTATAGTGACAGTAAAAGTACATTTACACTATTTTTGGAGTTAATAGTTTGTCTCTTTTATTTTGAAAGTTATTTTACTTGTCCAAGAATAGCACATTGTTTTTCAAATAAACTGCCAGAACTAGAACTCTTTTTATTCGATGAATCAATACAAAAAGGAAAGAAAGATAAATCACTGTTTTCCTTGAACTTCAATTTGCTGTAAGATGATCGATGATCTTTTATTTTCTATCCAAATGATTTCAACCTCCACTGGTAATTAATCTCGCTCTGTGTGTTTTCGTCTCATCCTGTCTCGTCGTCTCTCTAACAGCACACAGCCATGATGAGCAACAACAAGAGCTATGTGTGCCCAGTGTGTGGGCGAGCCCTGAGTTCGCCCGGCTCGCTCGGACGCCATCTTCTCATCCATTCTGAGGACCGCCTCTCCAACTGCGCTGTGTGCGGCGCGCGCTTCACAGACACCAACAACTTCAACAGGTTCCGTCGAGCTGTTTCCTTTTTCACACGCCCCCCCCCCCCCCCCCCCCCCCTCCGTCGAGCTGTTTCCTTTTTCACACGCCCCCCCCCCCCCTACGTTTCCGCGTTTCCTTTAGACGGCGCCATGTGATCAATAATTCAACTGGTGATTGGAGTTAGAAGTATAAATAATTTAAAATGCACCAACTACATGTGTTTTTTTCCGTTTTCTTACCCGTCATATTTTTACCGACGATTCTGAATTCTAGTATATAGTCAACGGATCGGTCACCTGCATCAGATCCCTTTCAAAATGCGTCACACGTGGCTGATTGAGAGGGAGAGCTTCTTTTTTCAATAGTTTCTCAAAATTGTTCTGAGTGAATATTAAACAGATTCGGGAATTGTAAGTAGCTCTTTTGACGAGACAAATATAAACACTGTTGGAGGTTTTATTTTCGTCTTCAATGAGGAGATCAGATCTGTCAAATGCTACAAATGAAGACAGTGTAGCACAGAGGGGCGCGGTGCATTTCAGTGTGCGAGATCAGGCGGCTCGCTGAACACGAGCCATGAATACAGTTTGTGCAGCAATGAGAGATTTAATGGGAATAAACCTGCTTGTTGCTTAGAAACTACCATTACCGACCAACCGCTGTTCCAAATTCAAGTTACACTGACAAGGTCGCAGCACACGAAGCAGAGATGCACGCGTAGGAGCGGCTGGAAAGGAAAACATTAAGGTGACAGAGTGTTACCATGAAGATATGTAAGACTATAATTATATCGAGGCTAAACACAGATCCACAGAGACTGAATGGTAAACGTGTGTGAAACGGATATTGGATACCGATTACGTAACAAAACATCACAAAACATCAATGTTGTGTCTCATTTCGGACTATTTGATCAAAGCCTCGACTCCCTGTTAGTAAAGCTGCCAACTAACATGGCGGCAGTGGTGAGGTCAAGCGTTGACACATGTGTCCTCTCACCAGGGAGAAACTCAAAGACGTCCTGGACATGAGCAGGGTGGACCTGAGCGGCGGAGGCGACGCCTGCTCCATGTCCCACTCCCTCTCCAGCAGCCCCATGGACAGCCCAGGCTCCGGCGCCCGCTCCTGCCACGGACCGGGCCCCAGCCCCAGTTCCTGCCAGGGCCCGCGCCCGTGCCAGGCGCCGGCGCCCGGCCCAAACTTGTGTCAAAGCCACCGCGCCTGCCAGGGCCCGGCCCACATCTCCGGCCAGTGTCACGGCCCCAGGTCGTGTCACGGCCCCGTGTCCGGGGCGTGCTCGGCGCCCGGCCCGTGCGCCGGCCCCGACCAGGGACCCTCCTTCCCCTCGCTGCCCGACAGCCTGCTGTCGGAAGGGCCGTCGCTCGCCTCCATCCCCGATGCGCTGAACTCCTCCTCCTCTGGCCTCCCCCCCATCCCCGACATCCTGAGCCCCATGCCGGTGTATCCCGCCGGCGTGCTGCTGGTGTGCAACAGCTGCGTGGCCTACCAGCAGCTGGTGGAGGCCCAGTCCCCCATGCGCAAGTGGGCGCTGCGGCGCAAGAACGAGCCGGTGGAGGCGCGCATGCAGCGGCTGGAGCGCGAGCGCACGGCCAAGAAGAACAAGCGGGCGTGCGAGACCGACGAGGAGAAGGAGATGCGGCGGCTGCGCGACCGCGAGGCCAAGCGCATGCAGCGCATGCAGGAGAGCGAGGAGCAGAGGGCGCGGCGGCTGCAGAGGGACCGGGAGGCCATGCGCCTGAAGAGAGCCAGCGAGACGCCCGAGAAGAGGCAGGCCAGGCTGATCCGGGAGCGGGAGGCCAAGAGGATCAAGCGGCGGCTGGAGAAGATCGACCCCGCGCTGCGGACGCAGATCGAGCACGACCCGGCCGCCATGGCCGCCCTGACGGCCGACATGAGCCTCTTTCAGTTCCCCTACCCCATGCCGGTCCCCTCCATCGACAACGGGCTCTTCATGAAGCTGCCCAGTCCTCAAAGGGACAACGCGGCGCCAGTGACGGCCGCGCTCCACCACTGAGCCGCGGAAACCGTTCCTCGCCGGTTTACTCGCAGTGGGTCGGACGAGAGACTCGGGGGCACGCGGGCGGCATTGTGAAATACAGTTTTAAAAAACAAAACAAACAAACAAACAAAAAGACGACTGCATCAGTTTCTAATTTATTCCAGTGGATAAAACCTTGGGAACAGGGTTGAGAATGTTTCCTTTTGTATGGATGATGATGATGATGATGACGACGACAAAAAAAAAAGCATGTTGTAAAGAGATTTCTCTTATTTTCCACGGACTCTGGCAGATTCAACACACTTCACTTCTCTGGCAGGTGGAATGAATTCCTTTTGAGGAGGAAAAAGTCTTTTGCACATGGACCTTCAGTAACGGGACCCTCCCCCGGTCCCCTCCACCAGCCCGGTGACTCGGGTTTACTCGGGTAGCTGCACCTCCCCCTTCAAGCTACCGGCCGTGGGTCTCTGGGAGGTTCCCATTCAGTCAAACTACTACCTCAGCTGGCGCCGTGGTGGCGCCCCCTGTCCTGTGTGTGGCTTACTGCGCTCCACCTCCAAGCTTCCAAAGCTCTACATGTCTACATGTACTGTACGCGACCACAGAGGAAGCGGGTTGTTTTTCCTCAACAGCGTGTTTGCATTCATCACTCCGGCACTTTAATGGGACACAAACATTCACAGGGACGAGTTTAAAGGTGCAGTGTGTTCGATTTTGGTACATTTACCAATATTTCAAAACAATTCCAGACTGAAATTGTCATTCACTTGTTATCCCCTAAATGTTGTCATTTTTTGTCCATGACCCTTAAATGAGCTCATTAATGTTTATTTACATGAGGAGCTGATGTTTTACAGTAGCCCAGAGTGGACATACTGAACATTTTTTGAGTTTTAATGACGACTGAAGTCGACCATAAGTTCTCCTGCGTGTTCAGAAGGGTGAGGGTGAGGTGATGGATACAACACGCAACTTCACCTCTAGATGTCACTAAATCTTACACACTGCACCTTTAAGATAGTGTTTCTAAAAGGTACATTATGCAGGATTTGTCCAGTTGCAAAGTGGGCGGGGCCTCCCCCCATCCAACTACACCTGTGGCCCAGCATCAGCAACAACACCCTGGTGTTCACAGAGTATGAATTTCATACTCAACCCATAATGTCTCCGAGATTAAAGGTGCAGTGTGTAAGATTTCTGTAATTTTTTTCACTTCTATAAAATATTCCAAAACACTTACATACCAACATTTTCATCAATTTATACTCACCTAAGTGTTTTATTTTTCCCCCCACTACCCTTAAATGAGCCCATTCATGAATATTTACATGAGGAGCGGGTCCTCTCTACGGGGGCCGCCATGTTTTTACAGCAGTAAAAGTAAACGTATTTAGGTTTTTAAATAACTGAAGTCGACCATTGGTTCTCCTGCAGGAGGGTGAGGGTGAGGGTGAGGTGATGGATACAACATGCAACTTCACCTCTAGATGTCACCAAATCTGACACACTGCACCTTTTAAATCAACAGGTGCAAGCACTCACAGATAGCAGTCGCTTAAAGGTGTATTGTGCGAGATCTGTGGGCTGGTGTTTGTACTAACGCATTACAAGCTACGCTATTGTAGGAACGTCACTCTGGCTGTTACACAGCAAAAAGAAAGAAACGGAAAGGGGGACAAAAAATCTGCGTACTATTCCTTTTAATGACTAGAATGTAAAATGAATGTTTTGTCCTATTGAACTGGCCCAGTGTCGAGCAACATTCCCCCTCATCTCCTCAGTTGTATACGTTTTGCCTCTCGGTCTGCTTTCTCTTTGCCAACTCCACTCTCTCTCGATACTGTTACACTCCAAACAGTTTGGCCAATGTGGCGGTTTTGTTTTGAACCACGTTTCTGTTACGGAGCGTTTCTCCCGCTCTGAGAAACTGCTGCTGTTTTTGTACTGTACAAACACATGAGTTACCTCGTACACATTCTCGGGATCCTAAGTTACATTTAAAGGGTCATCGTGCTGAAAACGTGGAGCGGCACCTGAGCGCTACATCACATACTTGAAGTCTGCCCGGTAACATGTTTCTGTGTTTCTCATTATGGATCTGTTACTTCAGCGAAGGTGGTGTCATCGCCTCAGTGATGACACCACAGAAGATATGTACACATCATCACTTTCTCTATTTCCTTTCTGCAGAAACCGTGTTGTTAGGAATTATTCCGACTTTTTTTGTATTTGTTATCTCCCCATCTGCTGCCGAGCACTGAGGCCGATTCCACGTTCGTACCGGGCGTGAGATTTGATCAGTCTGTATCCATAACCTCATTCCAGCACATATTTATGCAATATGATGTGAATATATTTTTCTTGTGGAAATATTTGGCTATATCGTTTTACCGTCATGTGGTAATGAAATTCTTTCGATGGATATTTTTTAAATTTAGAGGCCGTGTTTGGACGATGCCGCGTTTGAACCTCCGGATGCAAGCGTTCACAGCGTCGGACAGGAGGTTTCTGAACACACGTTATTTCTCTCCGTTTATCAGAGACGAGTGCCGGTCCTGTTTGAGTCACTCCTAGATGAGGCTCCATGAACAGAAAACCTAACTAAAGGAAAAAAACAAAACAAACAAAAAAAGTAGGGATTTCGCCTCCTCTCGTCCTCACAGGCCTCTTCTCGGAGTGCATCAAACCTCTATGCAACAGATGTGTTATTTATTCCAAGAGAGATGAACTCACTTTTCACTGAAACTATGCAGAAGGCGACTTTTAATTTCAAAACGGACTTCAATGTCATAAGAGTTCTCAGGCATTTGTAACTCAGTGAGCGGGGGCTCAGAGCCTCGATTCAACACCCGGGTCCATAACAATCATGTACAGATCGGTCATGCGGCCTGATGGAGACGGCCTCTGGACATTTGGTGTGACTTTACGAGAGCAACAGGGTCTCACTGCCATCCTACACACACACACACACACACACACGTATCCCAAGGGTAGATCGGTGTTCTCGGCAAACACCTCAGGTGTTGGACGTCTCCTCTCAGACCGAATTTCTGGTTATTCTCAGTTCTTGCTCTAAGAAACCGCTGCCATTCCTCACGTCCCAGCGCAGCAGGACAACGGGACGGACAAAACACACAGCACTGCTAAAAGGAAAGTACGCTGCTGGGTCTTCAGTGTGGATTTAGGTAAAGCACTGCATGTCGTGGAACTGCACTTGTCCTAGAATGGTTCAATATGAGCTTGTGTTCTTACTGTTAGTTTATGCCTGCCTGTTTTCTACCGTTGACTCAAAAGAACAATGATGTGACGATGTCGGCCTTCCTATATTCAGTCTATCAGGATCCTCTCTTAATGTCCATGTTTACAGAACAAGTCTCTTTGATCAAGGCCAAATGAATGAGAACGTTCAGACTCGTGATATCGGTGCATTCTGACGGGACAAAGGGGCCGTCCTCTGTTACTGGATTAACAGATGTACAGACCATAATGAAACATGGTGAAGAATGTGGAAATAAACATTGACTTTACTATAAGGAGAGTATTGTTTTCCCCTTCCGTTTCCATTGTTTTAGAGAAAACAAGAGTTTGGATGGTTGCACTTGTTGCACAGTTGACATTTTGGCCATTACGTGAATGTAAAGTTCATTTATAAAAATAGGCAAATATTACTATACATTACATTTACATATTAACAGTTTGAATTAGCATTAAATACCTGCAACATTGTTAAAGAAGTAGATAAATATGACCTTCATAGCATCATTTACTTTTCTATTAACGATAAGAGTAACAATAAAGTAAATAGCATTAATTGTTACTTTGCCCGTGACAATACATGCTATTTACTTTGTTAATTTTACAGACAATACAGCATTTCAATATGGACAAACTTAATGAATCACTAATCATGTCAACAGTATAAAATGCAGGCATTTCTATTTACATTATTACGACAACGCAACCGTTTTATTTCATTAAGTTGATCTAAAAACACGTCATAGGTTCTAAATGACGTTTACATTCCTCGACTTTTGATTTCCTGCTTTCAGAAACAAACGCATCATTAAGTTCAACTGAAGAAACACAGCACACCATTTGGATAATAGTTTATATTTATATTTGTGTATATATATATTTATATATATATATTATATTGTGTTTACTTAACAAACATGATAAATGCAATGTCTCCAAGTTAGCTGTAACAATAAAAATACAATATCTTTGTGTCCTTACATAGAATTAAAACAGCAAAACAAAAGAACCAAAAACCACCCTAAGTAGTTCACAGAGAGGTACAAATATACAGTACAAATCTATTTTATTCAAAAAGGGTACAAATAAAAATGCAACAAAATAGAGATATTAATGCTTTGTTAAAGTCAGGTAGGTGTGGGGTGTTCTAAGGGAGCACTTTGGGTCGACAACTCTAAGGCTTCTGATAAAGATCAATACATATTGGTACGGCCATACGATATTAAAACTCACTATACAAAGTTCATACAACCTGGATTATACTTGAGGATTGAATGTTACACATACATCATTGCATATATTTTGCAGATTTAGGCATTTTAAAAACAGATGCAGTTTTTTTGTTTTGTTTTTCCTTAGTTACATGTCACAAAAAAGCAGTGTCACTTTGTGCCAACAAAAAATAAAAATAAAATAAAAAAGGACAATGTCAAATCTGAAAGTATAGACTTCTTTAAAACTTTTAACCGTTCAGTTCTCCTGATTTGGAATTCGGCATCAGCCAAACCTTTCCTAAACTCACCCTTGCAGTTCCAAACAGGAAGCAGAGCGCACAGGGAGGTAACAATGCCCACCGTCGACGTCACAAAACATTACAAACCGCGACATGAGAACGCTACAATTTTGGATTTTTGCGGCTTTTCCGTCTCCACATGAAAAAAGCCCACTCTCTGCCGTCCAGTGACAAATTACAAGACACCAAACACAATCCATCTCTTTCAGGGGTCAAAAAAGAAAAACGACAGACCTTGTGCAAGAGGAGGAAAACAACGGTTTTGTGCATGTGTGCAAAATCAATGGTTTGCCGGGAGTTGAAAGTTAAAGGTGCAGTGTGTAAGATTTGGTGCTATCTAGTGGTGAAGTTGAATTGTGCAAAGTGTGTCGTCTCGGGAAATGTGTAAAATAACCTGTTGTTGCCTTGAATAATTAGCAAAACTCAAGTTTATCCATTCAGGGCTGCTGTACAAACTTGCAACATGGCTGCCTCAGCAGAGATGAACCACTCGATGGTCAACACAAGGAGCTCACTCTGGTGGGATAAAACTATTTTTGGGGTTGATTTTACAGCCATTAAAACATCACACGTATTGTAACAATCCATTTGAACTCAACCTTACACACTGGACCTTTAAGGGTAACGGGAGGGCATTAAAACAGAACACACGGAGCAAGATAGAAAGTGAGGACATGAAGAAGAAGTTGCAGACTTCAAGGTTAAAGCGAGCGGTGACCGAAGAGGATTAAACCACGCCCTCCGAGATCGTGTTGTGAAACATGACCAGAGTTGAGCCTGAACGCCGACTGGAGCAGAAGCATAATTCCATGATTTCAATTTCACACATTGTACACAGCAGAACTTTTAAGGCATTATCGACAAGCATCATCGAAACAATACAAAACAAGAAAAGAAAATACACCTATCTACAAAACACAACCTGTGATTTCACCTCTACTTTTGTGTGCTTTACATGTTGAAACTCTTCCATTTTGCGGTTCCGTGTTAAAAACACTGTAAGAGGAGGGCATTTAGTGCAATTACAGACGGCGACAGACGATGGAGAGATGTAAAGAGGAGTCGGCGGCCATCTTTGTAAAAAAAAAGGTTAAGAGGAGCTCTCGGGCTCGTGGCTGTGTGCGACGCTCGTTGCTGTAAGAATCAACAGGCGGTAAGAGTCACAGGAGGCACTGCTTGCACCCTTTCAATCCCATTCAAATGTGTGTTGACCTAATAATACCATGTGGAAGTGGCTCGGCAAAAAGATTCCGCCGAAAGAAGGTGAGCATGTGACACGTGGTTAATTTGGCTGCCGACTATGTAGCATCGCATGAAGACCGGAGACAAAAAAAACAAAAACAACTGTCAGCGTGAGAAGACGACGGGAGCACGGAACGGACAGTAACATGTTCATGTTCCTATTTCCTAAAAAAAAAATAAAACAATAAAAATGGCCTTAAATCAAACATGAGCGTGACATGACTGCATCTGTCAACTTGCCCCACAGCTGCACTCGGCTGTGTTTAAGACAATGAAGGTACAATACTGAGGTTACTGCATAGAACAGGCCACCACTACATGAAATGTCAGGTTGTGTGTATATTGCTTAGAGCATGACAACAAAAGTCAAATGTACAGACTGAGCAGATGATGACGGTGACTCATCTATAGTTTTACGTCCTTTTAAAGACCTTTGTTTTTGTTTTTTCTTCCAAATTTGATTTGACCATAATACAAGTTTGTCCACAGGTACGTTCTGTCACGTTTCCTCTTCTCAACACTGGCCTTGGAAAGATCTCTTCCCAACATGATTTCAGTTTAAAGGTTAAGTTTTTTTTTTTTTAGGTGAAATGACCCCCACTTCTACTGGCAGTTAGATTCTAAAAAAGAACTGTTGTACATGTGAATTGTTGATTTCACAACTCTAGAATGAGCCCCTTTTGAGTTGTATGATTATAAAGTTAAAGCAGTCACATTTGACATGGAAGGCAGCTTTTACTTTCCATGCTTTGTATGCGAGCAGGGTTACACACATTTCTGTATAACTTGGTTTAAAAGGATGAGACGAGAGCCAATAAAGACCTTATTCTATTATTGCATAGATCCAGACATGGTGGATGCAGGGGTTTTCTTTCCTTCACATTGTGAGATTGATTTCTTTCACATTTGAACCATTTCTTTGTTAACAGAATAATTCAAAGGTCAGGGATGGAAAAATGTTACGTATACTTGAAAGGTTGGGTGAACCTTTCACTTCGCAGATATTCAAATGAATATCCCTTGCTCCACGTCCCCTCTGAGTCTGAGGACATGTTTGTTTTGTTCTTTCTTGGGAAACAGTGGAAACACGTCAGCTCCCACAGAGGAGGCTCCGCTCTGATGGAGGTGTAAAGAGCTCATTCTAATGTCGCAAAAGCATGAAGATTTTTTTGTTTCAGATGATCAACAAATGAAAACAGCCGTATGAAAGTCAGACTGCATTTCTGCCAGCAGATTCTCCACAATGGACAAAAGGTAACATCTTTTCAGTTTTATGACAACAAGTCTACATACGTTGTCCTTCAGCTTGAAATAGATATCAATATACTTTTTAAAATTTTCATTTTTACTGATTGAAATGTGAGTATTTTCACCTAAATCTGACGTCCTGTGTCTTTAATGTGAAGTCCTTTGCTGTACGGAAACATGAACGCTGATTCAGCCGCACATCACTTACACCGGAGTGAAGTCGTCTTTACGCAGCCAGTGAGCACAGTGATGTTTACAGCGAGCAGGGGACAACTGTTTTTAAAAACAACTGGAGCCATTTTTTTAAAGCTGCACATAGTAACAGCACCAGAGGAAGAGGGAGTATGGGGCCCTGGTTCAGGTTCAGTTCCTCGGTTATGTTTTTCATGTAACTTGCACCTGCTGTGATATGGTTAGTGAACCAGGAGGAGCAAGGGGGGGAGAGGGGGGGGGCAGGGGCCTAAAGCTGGTGAACAATCGAGTTCAACGCAAAGCGTCTGACCGTGCGAGTAACACAGGAGATAAAACGGCAAGAAACACTTTTAAATGCTCTGACGTGGATTAGCACAGAAAACACGTGTGATGGGAATGTCTGCGAGAGGAATGCTGTGGGATTATAAACCTCTGAATGGTTGTACGTGTGGTCTAATTGCACTTGTTTTCTGTTTCACTCTATCGGATCTTTCGAGGATACGTCAGGAGGAGGAAACTGCAGCATTCATCTTGGCTAATTTGTAAACAGAGAAAACGCACGTCAGTTTTTCTTCTCTCGCTGCACACGCTGCAAAACGACAATACTTCAAACATATGTATTCCCTTCATTAAAAAACACACACACACACGACTGCTGTGTGACTCCTGCTAACAAGGTCAGTGTGAAATCGGTTTCTATGTGCAACACGAGACGATCGTATGAGACGCTGTAGAAAAAAAAAATTGAAGGGCGTTACAAGCCAAAAGGACAAAAAAGTAAAAATCACAACTAAGAGTCAAGGTTACATTGGAAATGCAGTTGCGAAAATCGAGGAAAAAAATCAAGAGGAAAAACAGATTTATCTATAGACTTCTTCAGAAATCTGTGAGGAGGCTTTTTTTTGCTTTTGTAGAATGACTGAAGAATCGGTGGGAATGAATAGTGCATCATCTTTAAAAGTCTGCATTGAAACAGGGTCGGGGGGTGGGGGGTCTCACACTCCTCCGATGTATAGAAATATAAAAACAGCCCACGAGGACAGGATCAAAGAGCAGTAAAGCCACAAGCTGTAAAACAAACTATTGCTTTGATTTGGTGACTGGGTGAGGATGAAGACAACACCTCATCCTATTGGGTTTCATCAGACCATACCACGTTCACTCTGGTGGGGGGGGGGGGCTAAAGTGGACAGTAGCCAGCGATGTGACGGCGGCTTTGGAAATGACCAGTCAGTGCCGACTATGTTCATTTTGAAAAGCAAACTCAAAGGAGGGGGGGGAGGGGGGGGGGGGGGGGGGGGGGGGGTCGGAGGTAAAAGCCATAAGCCTGATTTATGGTTGCATGTAGCTCATGTTATAACTCTATACAACTCCCCTGCACTGCTGTGGTGTCCAATGATTACAGGTTGGTTCAGTCACATAGCAAGTGCAGCATCCTTAGACATCCAGCAAGTGACACCTTCGAATCTTACCACCACTCTTGAATCTCTTATGGTGGTCTCGGTGTTTTGTTTAAAAAACAGTGACCGAAAACCAGCGGAATATTATCGTAGATGAAACTGGTAAATGCTGGAAACTCGGTAAAAGGTGAAAATAAGGTGAAAATAAGGAAAGAAAGTCACCAAATGGACTCATCACAGCTGTGTCTGCATCACTCTAACGTCTAGTTAAAGTTCTGGGGAGTTGCACGTCACCATTGCAGAGCCATATGGCACGGGGGGGGGCGGGGGGGGGGGGGTCTGCATAGTCCACATAACTACACAGAAACTTAGGTGCAGGAATGACATGCAACCATATATCAGGCGTAAATAAAACATGCTCTCACTAATGAGGCTGGGAAGCGAAACATTACAAATTCAAATCTGCTGCATTCATGCAAACACACACTTTTTTAGGGCCCTAAAACTCAACAAAGGGCGTGATGGCGCGTTATAAAAGCTCATCCTTTTTTTTTTTTTTTGCAGGGAGGAGACTGATTGCTGAACAGACAAGACTATTGATTGATTCATCAGTATTTAGATTGTAAGACGAGCAGAACATGCTGCACTGGAGGCCTGAAAGAGAATCCCATTCCTGGTAGAACGGCCTCCAGAATAAAAAGAGGGGGAGTAAAGTATCTCTGCTGACAGCAGAGGTTTCAAGCTCCTGCCGGAGAAGCATAATGTAACATACTCTGACAGCTAGCTTCAACAGTGCCGACATCATCAGAGGAGCAGCTGATTTCAGCAACTCTTTTTGGGCAAATGCTTTTGAAGGGAACAGGATCCTGGGAATGAAGATGAAAGATCAATGGCTGTGATCTTTGCGGAGTCGGTAGCTTTGCTGCGCTACAAAACACATTCTTTGCGGTCCGTCGTCTTCCAAAGAGATTGTTTGGTCGAAACGGAAGCGAGGGGGTTTCAAACGCACTGGGAACCTCCAAATGTGATTATGAGGAAGTGGCGACAAAGGAGGGGCGGGAGGAAGAGAAATGCAGTGAGTAAGGACAATGGTGGGCATTTCATCAGCTACATACTTTCGACTCAGCTTTTCACATCTCCCATCAGCTCACGGCTGGCTGTTAAAGCACTGGCTCCGGTCCTTTGGCTGAGCGACAACCACAACACATCAGAACTTCTCACCAGACACACAGACAGATCTTGGATTTTTGTATGTTTCAGGTGTGCAAATTCTCAAACATTCTGAGGCAACATTCTCACTCCTTTTTTCCTCTTTCACTCCTTGTCAGACTCATTCTCGTCTATGGCAGTCACTTCTCTAGTTGCTACCCAAAGTGATGCTACTTCCCTGCATTAGAGCGCCCTTCAATGGACAGTTTCACCTCCTGGGGGATGAACGAGGGCCTCGAGTGGCTGGAGGCGCTTATCTGAGGGCGCGGCCCCTCATCTCCCTTCATGCTGTATCTTTGGAGGCCGGGCGAGGACCAGCGTCTTTGAGAAGCACCTAGCGCAGGATGCATCGCTCCCATCCCAGCCCCCGAGAAGGCAGAGCCCTCTGTGTGCAAGTGGTAACTGCTCTGGCTCCTCGGGTGCTCCGCTGCAGTCCTGCCCGGTCTGACGGGAGAATCAGTGTGACCAACTACCCCCGGATGTGAGGCTTCTTCCTTGTCAGCCACATCCTTCTCCCCATCCCTCTGTCTTTCTCTGTGCGAGCGGTCTATCCTGAAATGAGACTGAGGCCGTACTTGCTGTGGGGCAGGAGGCCCCATGAGCTGGTGACCGGGTCCTGATGTGGCGTTGGTTTTGCTTAAAGTCCTGGACAGATTCTGCTGCTGCTGCTGCTGCTGCTGCTGTTGTTGTTGCTGTGAATGATTATGCTGTGGTTGTTTCTGCTGCTGTGGCTGAAGCTGCGGCTGTTGCAGGGTGATGGACACGCAAACATCCCCTACCTGTAAGTGATGGCAAGCCAGGCCATAGAGTTGGGCTGTGCGCTCGGGGCTGCACGATGACCAGCCCTGGCCAAACACGAAAAAGGGGTGCTCCGGGGGCACATCAATGGTCACTTTGCTCTGCTGCTCACCGACAGTAAAGTGAAGTGACACGAGGCCCGGTCTCTGCTGGCTGGCGCGGATGTCCACCACCATGCTGGAGTCGATCTTAAGCCCTCCGCTCACCTCTGCGCTCCGCACAAAGTCCTGAGTCTGCAGGTCCTCCACACGCTTCAGTTCTCCAGTAGCCAGCTGGATGATGGCGCCCTTCATGAAGTGCGAGGGGTTGCAGGGGTTTGGAGCCGGAGCAAGGCTTGAGGCTAAGGCCTGAGTAACATCCGCTGCGGGCTGGACAGGAGGATGCGGCGCTAACTGCTGCTGCTGAGCTGCGGGTGGCTCAGCCTGATCAGAGAGGCACACTCTGGCTGAAGAGTCAAAGGTTTTAAAGTTTGTGTTGACAGAGGCCATGGTGGTGGAGTCATGGCTGGCTATGGCATCGGTTGCCGACTCCGTGTAGTGATGATGCGGAGCCTGGGGCTGATGCTGCGAGTGATACTCCAAAGGAATCAAAACGGGTTGGCCATTAGCGAGCACAACAGCATGTTGTCCCGTTGGCGGCTGCAGACCAGCCACTCTGGGGTCGCCGTAACTCGCAGGCTGCACACCATACGCTGTCCTGCAGGAAATGATCCCCGTTGTCTCCCCATGGACATCCCTCCCCCTCTGAGCACCCTGAGAGAGGTTCAAGGGAGCAAAGGAGACCTCTTTCCGCACCCCACTCCCACCCTGATTGGCAGATACCAAACGACCAACCACCTGCTGCACCTGGAAGCGGATTAAACAAATTTCAGTTTTCAAGAAATCTAATTAGTGGTGGCTAAAGAACCAACAAGATATCCAAACATTTTCCACTGTCCTGAATGACAGAATGCAAGTGTAAGGATAGAGTAAGGATAAACAAAGACTCTGGGCAATCTTGTACTCATATTTGATAGAATCTAGAACAGACATTGTATGAAGAAACTGAGTTGAGGCAGCAGAGCTGAGTGTTGAGATCCCAGGAGAGATATGATTTCAAATGTTATAGAAACACCATAAACAATAGACTTGTTTCCTCAGACTGGATCTGGTTCATGTTTTATATATCTTATATTATATTTTCATAATAGGGACGGAATATATAGGTAGAAAAAATATTTACATCATAAGAACATCAACAACAATACTACAACAAAAATATAAATGATAATAATTATAATAATAAATTACTTTCGCAAGTACCATATTTGAGTGACTTGAGTTAATAAATAGATCTTGATCAAAAACAACAATAGTGTTGATATCTGATACTTAAACCCGTGAAAAAAGTTATACCCATCAATAAGTAATATCATCAGTGCTCTAAAGTTAGAAGTGTAAATGTAACACAGACCGAAGATTTAAGACGACATGTGCTGTGGTAAGAGCATCCGAGTGCATCATTGTTACAAGTCTGTGGTCA
Source organism: Chascanopsetta lugubris (assembly GCA_016785325.1). NCBI lineage: Eukaryota > Metazoa > Chordata > Actinopteri > Pleuronectiformes > Bothidae > Chascanopsetta > Chascanopsetta lugubris. The sequence continues at coordinate 15,977 of JAFBJT010015187.1, read as the reverse complement.
AGTGAATTTCTGAAATTCTCGCAAAGTGAGATATGATTTGAATTATTAACTAAACTGGTTGGCTGGCTGGCTGAATCCTCTCTAAGACATCATTAATAAATAATTCCACACCTTTTCATAAATGTCAAGAGTGATCTGTGATGTACAACAGCATAATGAAACAGTGTTAAGCTCCCTGTGTGTTCAGTTCTGAGTGATTTCAAATGTGTTTGGATGAACTCTGTGCTTGTGTCTTACCTCCAGGTCGCTGTCAGGAGTGCTGCGATGGCCGGGCGAGCTCCTCTCCTCTGGCCTCCTGTTCTGCAAACCTCGGTCTTGGCCGTGCTCCTGTGCCACAGAGCTCAGCAACTGTGGCAGACGCGCAATCCTGGCAGAGTAGGTCGAGTCTGGCACAACCTCCCGCGCCCCCTGCTCTTTGTCCCTTCCATTCATCTCCGGTTCGTTCTCCTGCTGGGCACCGTGGGGGTCTCTGGTGGAAGTGGCGGCCCTGGCGCCCGGAGGGTGGTAGTAGACCGGCATCCCACGAGAGCTGAGCTCAGCCGCGGACATGACTCCAACAGTTCCTAGGTGCTGTTGAGCAGCTTGCTCCGAGGGCAGCATCATCGGGACACCACTGGAAGCTGCGACTTTGGCAAAGGTGTGAGAGGTTACCTGGGCCTGGGGAGGAGGGGAAACGACACCTTCCTGTATGACAGACGGGTAGGGAACGAGGTGGGACACAGAGTGGGGCTGAGGGATGTTGCCTGAAGGAGAAATCAATGAGCCCGGGACAAAGCCAGGGGTGAGGGCGTACGGTACGGCAGCGTACGGGGAGCTGACAAACTGCAGGGAGGAGTGGGGAATCTGGGCATAACCAAGAGGGGGGTAGGCAAGGCCCGGGTGCTGCAGGAGAGGGGAGTGAACGGTGTAGGCTGGAGAGATGTGGCTTAGCACTGGATGAAGACTGGTCGGCGAATAGGTAACAGATGGGAGAGCCACTTTGTAAAGCATACTGTACTGGTCAACGGGGACTGCTGGTATGCCATCAGAATTATCCACTCCATAGTGAATTCCTGGCTGGCTGCGTAGCCACTCGGCGGGTGGGTTTCCTCCCTGAGTGTCACTGTTGGCTGTAGAGTTCTGGATGGAAACCACTTCATCTTCTCCAATAGCCCCAGCTGGAGTTGCGCCACGACTACCACCACCACCGCCGCCGCCACCGCCACCGCCACCACTTCCACCTGTAACACCGCTTCCCACGCTCACTCCAGCTCCACCACTGTTACTAACAGGCAGGTCCCTCTTCTTCGGAGGCAGGCACTCCTGGTTACGCTCCTGAGCTTGTTTCATTGTGATCGTGTGATCAAGCAAGTTGCTTTACTGAACTGCGCAGGAACCGACGGGAACTGCGGACCGGTCAGGCCGCAGAGGAACCAGTTCTGAAATCACCTGGCTGACCTTGTCTGGAAATTCACCTACAAAATAAAAATAGAAAAAAGAGAGGGAAACATCACACCACTGGTATAATTAGAATTATTGTCATGATTGTGAACATATGTCTGAACTTTTCTGCTTTCTGGCATTTCAGCGCATTTGTTACTTCATAACCTATATCTAAAAGAAGGTTTGATAGTCATATGTTGTTGGATGTTTCGCAATTGAACATGCAATTAATATACAAATAAACCATTTAAGAATAAAAACACTTAAATTAGAGCAACATCATTCAACGTGTGTATTTTCTATTGGCTTTATATGGCTCTATTTAAAGGTGCCGCATGTGATATTTAGGTCATTTTTTTCAGCTCTAAAAATATTACAAAACTATTATCATGAATTTATCATCATCTGAATGATATTTTTTCCCCATTACCCTTAAATGAGCCTATTAATATATATTTATTTACACGAGGAGCGGGTCCTCTCTACGGAGGCTGCTATTTTTGTACAGTAGTAAAAGTGGACGTTCTAAACATCTATTGAGTTTGAATGACAACTGATGTCGACCATAGGTTCTCCTGCATGTTCAGAAGGGTGAGGGTGAGGTGATGGATACAACACGCAACTTCACCTCTAGATGTCACCAAATTTTACACACTGCACCTTTAAAGCTGATCATCCTCCTGTGGGTGTAGGTATAAATACAGAACATGCTGGAATAAACATTTATTGGACTTGATCTGTGAAACATTGAGTCATTTATCAGTCATACATTTAGAGATCCAGAGTGTCAGATCTAGGTTAAACAGATCTATTTGTAGAAATATGAAATTACGTACATGTGGGTGCATGGGTGCATTAATACAAATGTCATGACCCAAGTATATGAATTGTTTTAATCACCATTGGATATGCCCTCCATATCTAAATCGGGGGCAGATCCTCAATATGGAGGCTGCCATGTTGAACCAATAACCAAGACAGGAATTATTACACACCTTTAGAGTTCGGAAGATAATTATTGCTTCCCGTATATCCTTAAAGGGCACGTAATAAGATTGCCGCAACATGCAATTTCAACATTAAATGTCGCCAAATTCTCCACAGTGTACCTTTAACTTGGCAGAGCTCTCTGACGTTAAATTAGCATATTCACACAAACACACACGACTGGTGTGAGTTCCTGGTTTTACTCAAACTGAATAAAATTGAGGTAATTAACCGGCTTTCTCAGCCAAGCCTCCACGCAACAGTAGTGGAAGAGATAATTACTTTGTTAGGTTAGTTATGAGTTAAAGTTAAACGTGTATTCCATATTTCATTACAGTTGCCGCCACACTCCACTTCAGGGTAGCTGTATTTACCGTTAGCTAGTGGCTGACTTAGCTAAACTAAGCTAGCCGCTTCGACTCGTCCCTGTTAACACAGCTAAGTGACAACATGACATTTGCCAAACTAACATTACACATCACACACGTGCGAGCTGATGTCGTCTGAGCTCCCGTACTTGTCAACATTACGTGTGTTTTGAGGCACGTTGGGCTGGTTAGCTCGCACGGCTAACACAGCTGCACCTAGCTTACATGAAGTCGAATCACGTCTGCTCCCGGCTAACATGGTTCGGCTCGGGCCGCCTGTCACGCACGTACCCGCCGTGTGTCGTAGTGTGGACATACCTCCGCATGTCATCGCGAACAGACGCGTCTTCATGAAGCAAACAGAAGTCGATAGGCGGAGGGACAACAGCCGAAATCAGGGATAAGCAGTCGAGCCCATTTCGAAGGCCAGCAGAGGCGCTCACCTATGACGTCATCAGGTTTATTCAATTTCCTGTTTGTCGTTTTTTTTTTGTTCTTATGCACAGTCCGGCACGCACACAATAGCACAATAGTAGTAGTAGCAGTTGTAGTAGTAGTAGTAGTAGTAGTAAAAATAAAATAAAAAAAATTATTATTAAGTAATATCTAATGCTATGATCCCATATCATACAGGTTATCAGTTTTGCCCTCATCTGCAACATACTGAGGTAAACATCGAGATGAGAGGTGTTCAGCCGCAACATGCACCCTCATGTATCAATACCACACAAACTGTACCTTTATAACTGAATTTCTATCTGTGTTCTAAATAAAATGAAAACAATTTAAACAGTCACTAGGAAGTCAAATGAGGTAGAGGATAGCATATGATATCCAAATGTACAGTAGGGGGCGCTGCAGCCACACACCCTGAAGTGTCATGATATACTCGGCTGCAGCATAGCCTTTAATTATGTGATTTAACACAGAAAACTGGTCATTTCTTAATTTCTTACTGGTTATTTCACCAAGTCTAATAAAAAGTGTATAGGGTCACTGTTATGGAATCAGCTCCAGATGTGACTCAGCATGTCACATGCACAGTTCACAGTCTGTTCT
>JAFBJT010015187.1:0-11171 GCA_016785325.1 Chascanopsetta lugubris | reverse complement strand
AACCACAACACATTTCCTTTGAAAAATACTGTAATTGATTGGTAACTGGTACACATTTGAGCCTTATTTAAAAACAGCTTCAGTGCAGTACCTCTGCATTTAGCTACAGTTGATTAAAAAAAAATCCGTTTTGGAAAATAAACTATTTTAGAATATAGTTACAGAAATGATCAATCTTCCCAAAAAGGCACAAGAGGTTTGAAGCCCTCTTAGAGAACATTTGCAACTGAATAAATACATCTGCCGTTAATTAATATCCAACTGAGTCTGGGTGGAAACAGTCTTCATGCATCACACACACAGCAGAGTGCAACAGTGTAAATTAGTGGGAAAACACAGTATATAAATATCTCTCCATCAAATATAGATTAAATCAAGGATAAAAGCTATTTAGTACCATGAATCAAAAATATTAATTGATGATTTTTCAAGCATATACAGCATTTATAATATTTGCCAAAACTTATGATCAAAAACCACCTTAAAACATACTATCCTATAAATTGAGTAAAATGTGCAATGAGTAGCATTTAGGAGAACAAACAGGTTTGCGCTCACATTATACACATCTATTCGATAATAAAACACCTGAACTATTATTGCCAAAGAGTCATCTGGAGCTGGTCACTAGCATAACAAGGATCAACGCTCGTGCGTAAAGAGCAGGACACACAACCCATCTGTCCGGTGGTGGTGGAGCTTTGATCATTACAAAGGTTTGTTGTTATTTTTAAGACATAAGAAATATTAAAACAGTGCTAGTTTCTTACCAGTTTATGCAAAAGGGGTTTTGGACGGCTGATCCATTTCCCCAAGATGTGTCTCAAACCAGTCCCTTGTTCAGCTGACGGTGAACTTCACAAGGAGACACTTTAAAATCGAGATGTAAAAGCAACACAAAAAAAAAGCAACAAAAAAAGGATATCTCCAGCACACTGGAAGTGTAGCTCTCATGAAATTTCTCTAATTGCATCAGTGCAGCCTGGAGCGTGTTTGTGAACCGCTCTCACTATCTCGACTGCAAGTACAGTAGCATCAGTGTGTGTTCATGCAGCGCAGCATTACCACGGAAAACGAGCACAAGATAAATTCATTTCAACGCAATGAAGCATTGCCATAACCAGATACAGTATGTTTGACAGAGAGTACAGTTATTGCCATCAAGGTTTTTCCATTTTCACTCCACAGAAACACTTTGCAGATACCGAGTGTCGACAACTGACCTGACAACAGTCGTTTCAGTTAGAAAAGTTAAAATAACACTGAATAGTTTCTGATGTTTTTTTTTTACGTGCTGCTTCAAAACCATGAGACAGTATTCACCCATTGTTGTCATATTCATTGGATCGGTGACCTCAGTGCCTGAAATTCAATTCACCCAGCACTTAACTAGGGACTGGTTTGAGTCAAAGCCCTTATCTGTCCCTTTGCTTTCAAATATTTACCCATTCCGCTTCTGATAATGAGCCTTCTCCTCAGTGCCTTACCAGAAGGCTTCTAGTAAAAAGGTTATTAAAAAAGGAAATATCTACCACAGATTGAAGTCATCAAAGCTCCACTCTCCCCTTTGCATCACCTGTGTCGTGATACAAAATATATAAAGGCCCTTTTCTCTGCTCCAAAAACAGAGCATATCTACAAAGTAAGACCCTGAAAAAAAATCACACAATCTGCTACTTAAAACAAACAAAACCCACACATGACCATTATAATATGGGGACCAAGAGCAAATGGCATAACCTTTGTGCAACAAGAAAACAGAGCAAAGCCTCTTTACATTCAACCAGTTAGCAGTGATATTTTCTGTTCCTCTTTCTCACAAGGTAAGACATTTTAATCTCCAGTTAAGTTTTCTGAAAGGTAGAAACTAATTCAAAGAAATCAGTGTTGGGTGAAATGCATGATTGCTGCTGCAGTGAAAAGGAGCGTTTTCTAATTGCTTGCATCATTATTTAACTTCGGTAGAGAAGTGTTTTGTCCAATGAGAATTTACAGACGGATAAACATTCAGATACTGATTTTGTGGGACATTTAACTGAACGAACGGTCAATTGAAGGTAAATCATGGATAAAGTCGTTCTCAGCCGCTTCTCTACCTTAAATCAAAAAGAAAGAGCATACAAGAATATAATCTATAATAACAAACTAAAATCTTTCACAGTCGGAGAGAACCTCACAGTAACAACTCACTGGCTAAGAGTTTACTTCAGTGAAACTGAATATTTCAGTTTTAATAAACTTTAATGATAACTACCCGACAATGACACAACAGTTGAGAAATGGCCTAAGTTTTCAATGCAGCATCAATGGTGCCATTTCTAGCTTATATATATATATATATCAATTTCAAAAGATCAGAAGTTCAAAGTCACAATTCTTCTACTGCTTATTTTCATTCTTGGTACTTGTGAAAGAGGTAAAAGAAAATAATTTGATTAGTTGTCAAAACAGACCTGGACCAGGCTCAGAGAAATGAGCCGAAAGCCCCACATCCTCACACAGTGTCATTCGCGAGCGTTTCGGTCGAAAGCCAGATTCTCGCCCCGTTCAGAAATTTACTGATGGGGGTCCCATGGATGGTGCGGCGGCATAGATTTCCCACTGGGGTGAAAGGGAAGGAGGAGTTCAGGAAGTCGGGGGGTGTTGGGGGATCATTCTCGGGACCGGCCTTAAAATACATCCTCCTTTGGCTCACGGGGGCCCCCCGGGGGCTGGGGAGCGGCGTGGTGCCGGGACTGGGCCCCTTGTACTGCCTGAGCTGACTCTGCAGTATCTCGATTTCGTCGACCAGCTGGGACAGCTTGTGGTAGGCAGTGATGGAGCCTCCTTTGGGAATGCAGGCCTCGGGGACCCAGCGGAGGAAGAAGAGCTTCCAGAGGGCCACGTGTGAGGGCATGAGCAGCGGGATCAGCAGGCCCTGCTGATCAGCAGGTTGAGAGAACCAGTCCCTGAAGAAGCGCTCTGCCGGGCTCTCGTCTCTCACAGGGGAGAAGTCGGGTCTCAGCTCGGACAAGAGAGACCCTCGTCGGGTCAGTGTGTCCTCTCCAGGCCTCAGTCCGTTGCGCAGAGAGGCCGGTGGGAGTCGAACCGAGGAACTATAGGCTTTCTGCTCAAGGAAAACGAAACATATAGATTATACATTGAACCATATGACTTCGTCGTCCTTCTTATACTAGTGGTGGGTTTGTCAAAGCTCAGATTTTCTGCCTTTTAAACTGCATCATATCCCTCACAGAGGCAACTACACTGCACGTGATCCGCCAGAAGGCAGAGAGAACGCCAATTCTGCCGACTCAATACTTAATAATCAAGTTACAGTCAAATAATCTTGAAGCACAGAAATAAATGTAAAACTTGTTCTTATGTGGGATCAAAGTGCTTAATGCACATCCATGATGGTACAGAGAAGAAGGGCAAAGCAAACACATTCAACAATCTGTTGTTTAATGCTTCTGTGTACAAACTCTGCGCATTACATACCTTGGTGCGCGTGAAGGTTTTCACTTCCCCATTCTGAACACAGGCAGCTCCTTTGCCTACGTACATGGGGTTGTTGAAGAGAGTTTGATCTTTGGTGGAGAACTGCTGTGACCAGTCCCAAACAGGAGGGAAGAACACAGCCTGGTCTTCTCCGTGAGGGATGGCTTTATTCTTTGCAAAGTCCTGTAATGAAAAGACAACGTTTTTCATTCTCAACATACACTCCTATCAGACAGCCATTACAGACAATACATGGCAGTACACAAAACAGCTGTAATTTGCTTTTGTGAAGGTAGTTGATGTCCACAAGAGGTCATTCTATCTTTGTGCTTTACATCGCACATTTTCCTGTCAATTATGTGGAACCCACAGAAGGAAATGAGAGTCGCCAACATGACACCTCAGAAACATTTCTTTGTCCAACACCGTCACCTGCAATTACAATGTGACTCTTACACCTCATAGACTGCATCTTTGTGTGCAATGCATATTTGATCTGCCCTCAAACTGGAACACAGCTCTTCTGCTCAAATAGTTTAAAGCATTTTTCATTAAAATAGTCCTGGCAAATATCTTTATCAGAGCAGACAGCTGCTTTTGAGACATTATAGAAACACTGTGCGGCGCAGCTGGTGGACACCTGCACACTGACTGGACTGCGATCATAAGAAATTCTTGAAACTCTTTAAGGAGTTTCTCCTTAAAGGTATCGATACAATAGGAACATTTACATGAGGACTGGTTCTGTCAGATTCAAGATTTATTTTTATTACAACAGTGAAATAAGTGAAAGATTCTAATCAATATGAATCATCCCTTACCGTTAAGCGCTTAACGCGTTGTTTGGGAGAGTTGAAGAGGAAAGTACTGAAGAGTGGAATCCACATGCTGTCGCTCAGTACAGTCAGATAAGTCTCTGTGAACTCAAACGCCGCTGGGTACTGATTCATCATTTGCCATACGCAGTCCAGGAACAGCATGAAGAGTGGAGACTGAAGTGACACAACACACAAAAATAATGATAATAAAAAATCTTATACAAAAAATAATCTAAAAAAATAACAAGAGGCATGAGGGTCTGAAGAAATCACACGGTCAGACTGGATTAGGTTTAGCTTAACGCATCGTACCTCCTCTCTGTCGTTTCTCTTTAAGTGGTTGCATCTGTCCAAGAAGCGATGGCCAGCCATCACCCACTCCTTCTGCACCAAACCCTGAAAGCCAGTGAGGCTGCGATAGTGAGGGTCCAACATCAGCTGCACCAGTGACGCCACCACACAGCTCAGGTCTCTGTCTTCCGCCTCTGTGCAGGCGCCAGGAGAGATAGCACGTTTGAACAAGGGAAGTCCTTTCATTCTATTACAACTGAAATACTACAACTTGGACTAAATCATGCAATAAAGTACCGGAAACATGATGGGGGAAGTCATTTTGTGTTTTACCTTGAAGAATGACAGAAGCATTCTTTCCATCCAGACAGTAAACAATCTCAGCGGAGACTTTCAAAAAGGCCCTTAGGTCAAAAATGTGAACATGCATGTTAACAAACGTCAAAAAACCAGGATGTTCCATATTTTGGCCATCCAGATCTTCTTTAATGACAAAAACCTTTGATTGAAAGTCCCTTTTTTTCTGCTTGCTGACTAATCATTGTCCAGGTAAACGGATGAGAAGAGCTGATCAGATGAAAACATCAGATTGTTCCTACACTATTTAGTTCAAAACTAATCTTTCCATCCAAACACATAATTCTTCTCTGAATATTTAGACTGAAAAAGAAAAATACACAAATAACTCGATTCGAAATTTAATTATATCCAAAATAATAATTTCTATCTCTTTAAACAATATGTGGATGTAGGTTTGTTGTGTTCCAAATGAAACTAACAGATGACATTTGGTTTCTTCACAAACTTCATACAGGCAATAAATATAATTACAGCACAGTGTTGTTTGAATACCTGATGTGATCCAGCCATCGTGAGTTTTCAATGGAGGAGAGCCACCTCTCTTCAGACTCCTCAAAAGGATCTGCACATACAGTATGAGTCCGATCATATCAGCACACTTCTGACATTTACAGTAAGTAGAAACGTGCACTGACCCAAACTGCAGCATTGCTCACCTATGACGCAGGCATGTCTGACTTTGACAAAGGCAATTTGGATTTCCTGGATGTTGGGGAGAGACTTGTCCAGATCAAACTTGATGCCATCACTTCGCTGTGGGTGGCTTTTTGTGATAGCAGTGAAGATCCTACCACAACATGAGAAAGATTTTAGATGACAAATGTTGTAAAACTGCAAGAGCAAAGATTGAAGTGTTGAATGGGAAAGAAGAGTTTCATTTATTCTTATAAATCGGACGACATAAGAAATAGTTGCCTACTTCTGTTCAATTTTCCTCTGCTGTAATGAATCATGTATGCTGGCCATCCGGACGAGAGCGCTCCCATTGGGGTGATTCCAGCACCACATCTACGAAAAAGGAAGCAAACATGTCAGACATCAAAAACAAAAAGGAATGCGAGTGGCTACACTGGTGTATGTGTGCTGATAAATGAAGACTGTAAATCAAAGCATGCATAACGTTTGGAAACGAAAGAAAAGTATCCCCTTGGCAGGGTTTGACACAGAGCTCATCTTGAGTGAAAATCAAAGAGCTCAGATACTCACAGGGACGCGGTTATCAGTGAGGAACACAGAGTACTGCTTTAGATCTTGATCCGCCAGAGAACCCGGGACGACAATGTACTCCGGAAGACTTTTTTTAGAGAAAGAGAAAGAGTGTGTGAGAGAAGATGGGGTTACAGACAAGGAGGTGAGTAGGATCTAGAACAAATCGTCGCCTTCTGTCATTAAAACTCAAAATACAGTCGGAGATTATACGTAGACCAAAAACACTGGGGTAATTACTTTGCATCTTATTTACTCATCATGAATAAATTCATTCAAAGCTTATCTAATGTATTTATTCTTCACGTGTCTGAACTGTAAGAACTGGAGGGATTGATCTCTACACTACTAAAAGAATTTCCCCAATGTGATATTTTGGCGAGAGGGGAGATGCTGTAAACCTTGGTTGTAGAAAACATAACTTGTTAGCTTTGGATTAGATGTACTGTGTGGCTTCCACTTATCCAAATGTTTTCTTGTCTGTAGCAGCAAAGCTTATTTTGATGGGGGAAAACTGAATTGGAGCGGAATGCGTCAGTTTGGTGGAAACTACCATTCTGCCACTCTGAGTCCTTTCACCACCTCGGCATTAAAACTCTGTACAGTCCTTATTCCTCACTCTGAAAGTCAACATGATGTCACCGCTGAACTCACATGAATAGCGCGCATTGTACAAAATGGATTTTCTCTCATTTTTTCTTGAGAAGTCATTCATGAAATAAGTCAAAATGTCCTGAAAAAAAACCCTAAAACATGTACCACCAGGTGAATATGAAGGCGTTTATAATGACTACAGTAAAGCGACCACTCTACAGAAATGCTTTTACTTACAAGGCACACCATAAATTGGCAAAAACAAAACAAAAAAAGATAAACACCTCTGTGAGATGGTAAATCTCTCGTTGACGGAGCACACCCTCCACCCAGAGGCACTTGTTCTTTTGATCTCTCGATCCCAGTCGGACGGACGGTCAAACATGGGGGTCTGTAATCCTCCTCTGGGGCTGGAGCCATTAACTCTCTCCTCTGCAAACACAGAAACATGTTGAGTTCTTACTTTGGATTCGCAGAGGAAAGTTCAAAACAACGCTTGCTTAAATTTTTTTTAAAAACAGCGAGGCAGTGAGATGAGGGTGCTTTTCCTGTTTGGAGGCAAAGTGATTATGAGGCTGGTCATCACTAAGCGCCATGATGTCGACTTCCACTTCCTGGTCATTGTTACTGGCATGTCCGTGACATCGGGCAAGCCAGTGAGAGAGAGCAGTGGATTCTCCCAGGTTAAAGAAACCCCCCTTATACCCACTAGTTTAAATTCATGGAAAAGCGGCTAAAAGAATAAATACTGAATGTGATAGGTACCTTTACATTCATGGTATCGTCGTCCTTGATACTCGAACCCAAACAGGAGATGAAGATCAGCTGGATGAGAGTAGTGGGCGATAGCGAGGCAAACCTTGAACATAAACAACAATGGCACTTTCATGAGAAGAAAATATTTTAAGGATGAGCTCAAATATTATCAAGGCAGATTTGCTTTCAACACAGCAATGTTTCCTGACCAGAGTTCAGTCTGAGTGCTAAAAGGAACTCTGAGGCCTGTTCCTAAACCACACACACACAAGAACAAGTGAAATCTGGGAAGGTAAATGTTTGACAGTCTGCTGCTCGGGATTGACTCTCTCACTGTGGCCCCAGCAGAGTAACACAAAGCTCTCCATTCAGTAGTGACGCTGTGAATAACATGAGTGTGTGTCTGTGCGCGTATGTCTGTGTGTGTGTGTGTGTGTGTGTGCGCGTGTGTGTGTGAGTGTCTGAGTGTACAAGGCTGTTCCCTACTCTGTAATTTCCTTTGGCAAAATGGACTATTATAGACTGGCGTAATTCCATGTGTCACAAAGAAAAAAAAGACCTGAGCCCAGATTTAGGCTCACACTGTAATTACATACATGGTCCATAAATAAACTCATAGAGTGAGGGAGGGCAGACATGTTTCTATTTCAGTGCATAATCAACCTTGCAAATTACATTATAGTTTAATCATATAAACTTTGAAAACATTGCGTATGTGCTTCAAACCACGCGTAATTGTAATATGTTGCTTTTTAAATGTTTATAATAGATTTATCTTTACGTTTTCTGTGCAAAGGTTGGTCTTTGTGACGGAAACCACTTTTGCAGAGGCAGCTGAAACCACTTGTCTGAGTTACAATCTACTTCCTTAACTAACTCGCATCATCATTACAGCATCTTGATAAAGTAACAGGAGTCTTGCCACATCAGGCCGAGGAAGCTGGCAAACCACAAGAGATTGTGCCAGCTGGCCAATCAGGGCAGTTTGGGTTTTTCGGTCAGGGAGGGGACAGGAGGGGGCTTCACAGAGCGTTTCAGAGAAATTTGGAAAACAGGAGTTGGAGCGGAGGCCAACACGAGAGAACGGCAGCATTTTCTGAGCATCTGAGATCATCGAGTGATCGAACAGTGACACTCAAAAAATACTATATGACCGCAGAAATAAGTAAAAAATGTCTTTCTTTAATGTATCCACACGACAAACTTCATCTCAAAACAGTTGCTTGACTACTTATATAAATTGGAACTGAGCTCCAAGGTGAAGAATGAAGCATCTGTCCCACCGATCTCTCGGAGCAGGAGATGAGTCAGAGTCACGCTGCCACTTTTTCTACACTCTGGATCACTGTCCGTTTCCTCTGGCCCGAAAGCCATTGTTCCCAGGAATCACAAGGCCATTGTTTGGCCAACGGCCTCACATATGCGCTGTTAAAGAAGGTTGTCACTTTGACTCAAGTGGAGCATAAGAAAGCAGCACAAAAAATGTCCTGTATATATATATAAATATCCTCATCACTAAGGATGTGGTCAGCGTGCGGTGAGTGTATGTAGTACGCTCTCACAGTAAGAGCAAGGAAAAGTATGGTTAGCTACAATAGACAGTCAAATGGGCAGACAGCAAACTCAGAACAAAGTACAAATATCTGTATCGAGAAAAAACAGAAAATTAACAATTCAGTGGGATTCATGGGTTTTAGGTTTTCTGTTAACAGGCAACATGAAAATACATGAACGTGCATCTAGTGCATCAATTCCCAGCTCTATAATATAAAATTAGCACATGTATTATTGGTGTTTGCAAAGATGAAACAAGGTCGAAATGCATGTGGGTGCACCGAGACCTCACTGCTGACCACATCACTCAACATGGATATTAATGCCAAGTATGAATGGGGACCAGTGTGTCCAGTGCTTCACTGGTAGTATTCACTTTCTGACGGTACTACAAGTGGTGCCAGAGTCACAGCTTCCACCGACTGTTGCTCCAAGCAAGGACAAGCGAGAGGCTTCTTAAATGACCAGCCCCTGAACCTGATCTCCACCCAACCAGACTGGGTTGCTGGGTATCACTCACCTTCCTGGCGCTCTCTGGCCCGGCCTCATCAAAGCAGAATCTTATGATGCGGAGATCTTTACAGTAGAGGAGGAGCTCAGTGGGGTTGAACTTCAACTTCTGGTTTGACCCCAAAACCTTCTTCTTTCCCTTTGTATCATTCACTGTGAGGAACAAGCACAAAATATGACAAAACCTCAAAGAACATAAGAGGTGAATACTACATTTAAACTAAGAAATAGAATTCAAAACACATGTTTTATAAGCACTAAATCACTTGACGGTACCAATTGTTCTTTTCAGTCGCCTAAGCGGGTGATCTGTGCAGGTAGCCATGTTGCACCACCATGTTTTTCAGTAGTCCAGAATGGACAAAATAAACATTTTTTGAGTTTTAAAGATAATTGAGGACTACATTTCTTATACATTGCAACTTTAAATAAGCAGGAGAGATTCTTTTTTTTCTTACGTTGCCGTTGACTGTAACAGGTGCTAATAAACTCAACACATATCTTAGCTACAGCTGAATGCCCTGATGGATGCCAGATGCACTGCCCTTTGCATTATATATTTAGAATAAAAAACATTTGGTTGCAATCTCACAAAGTGTTTGAGTTTGTGTGCGTTTGTATCAGATCGACCGCAAGAAGCTGGCAGACAATTAAGGAAAAACGGACACATCAAACGAAAACCAAATGCTTTTATCTGGGGCCAGAAAAATATTCAATGCTCCATTTTCACACCAAGACGTCATGTTCGTCGGACTCTTGCAGGAGAAAGGGTGTGTAATCTGTGTAAGAGAACTTCAGTGCCTTCACTATGATATTATGAACAATACTGTTTTCAGGTGCAAATCAGTGAAAAAAATGCATTCATTTTATTCTCAATGCTCTTATATTTGTGCAAAAAGTATGATGTTTTGTTCAGTGGCCTAGTTTTAACAGTATTCAGAAATAAGCCGGTCAAGCAAAGTCTCACTTTATCACACTAACATTACAAACTTTGCTCTGGGCAGTTGCTCTTGCACTGTCAGCAAATGACAGCAATGAGATATAAAAACAAGACTAATCCTGGTCAGGCTGCGCTGCCCTTAACACAGGCTGAGCTCTGACATCACTGTAAATCAGACTGCTGTGCAGCAAAGGGCAACAAAAGAGAGCAAGGCTGCCAAAGACCATCCAACTGTACTGGTGACTGTGGATCAGTCTTGATTTAGTGATAGATCGACTCAAGTTTCACGGATCAACTTATATTTCACTGGTAACATAATAGATTAGGAACTGTAAACAAACATTGTTTTGCTACTTGATAAATCCACAGATTATTTTGTTGATTTATGTGATTGTTTATAACAGACAAAACATAAATTTAAAAATGTGCTTTAAAATGACCCAATTAATTGATTACAAGAGTAAGTGCATTCTAATAAACAATGAATTGTTGTAGCCCTACATTTAATAAATACAAATGAAACGTGCTTAATATATGCTGTATCCTCCTGATACAGAAGTAATTAGTAGACATTTAATTATTAAATTAAAATTATTATTTTACTGGTAAAAAATCATGAAGATGAATAATTACAGAATCAGAAAAAAGGCTTTCAGAACAAA
>JAFBJT010015180.1:14219-27594 GCA_016785325.1 Chascanopsetta lugubris | reverse complement strand
TCAGTACTCATGTGATTGTCAAAGCAAGGCTCATCTGTGAGTGAACTTTCATAGTTAAAACAGGAGTCATTTACATTTCAACGACCTGAGACTGGCAGCGTCTGATGTTAGCACACTGCCCTCTAGTGGTGTCACATTGAATCAAACGTAATGCGGTGCTTCGAATAACTACTGTTGAGAGACGTGGTAAAATAATCAGACAGTGGCATCACACTCGTACATCTGTAACAAAAGAACAGTCCTACATACAAACAATACAAACAACTCTGCGACCCAGTCACCTACGCGGCAGCTGCTATCAATATATATTCATAAATGTTTAACACCTGCCCCGACAAGCAGAGTGGCGCAGCGGAAGCGTGCTGGGCCCATAACCCAGAGGTCGATGGATCGAAACCATCCTCTGCTATTTTGTGATTTTTCATATATGTGAAAAAATTACTCAGGACATATTTAAATCGCACATGTGATCCATCTGAAACGTGTACTATTATCGTAGTGACATCTGAAGTCACGGTAAATGTTTTAATTCGGCTGTTAAACGGGGCAGTGTCATACAGCATGTCAAACAAATGAAACAAAGCATGTAATGAATAGAGTGAAAAAAAATCTCCATATTGGGATTAATAAAGTAATCTTCTTCTACTTTGATCCTACGTGTAGTATTGTAGCAGATGCAGCGTGTAGGATTGAACGATACCTGTTGGTGAAGTTCCGTACCGCAGCAGAACTCTCACATGTGGTTTCCGAGCACGCAGGAGAACATTAAGGAGGTTATTCAAACTTTAAACGTGTTTGTTTGGGATCTGCGCTGCTAATAAAAAAAATTAAAAAACATGGCGGGAAGAGAGTTCCCACGCCGGATGTAAATATGAAGACCACAGAGTGATAAATAAATAAATAAATAAATGACATATGAAAATAAATAAATGTTTTGAGTGTAAATTAGAAATAATTTGAATATCAATATAAACCTTTTCTGCCTGTCAGGAGTTACTTTTGATGGAGCTCTAAACGGCCACGCTCCCAAACACATATCGTAAAATATTAATCTGATACTGAAACAGAGGACCACTCAGATTAATTATTTCTTATTAGATTGGCTTTTTATTTAAATGTTCAGTTATATACACATGTATTTGAAATGTTGATTCTGACACATCTTACTAACCATCAGTGTGGGGTGTTAACCCTTACACCTATTAGCATTATATGTTCTGACTGGGTGAGTATGGCCTGTATGTATCAGTTTGAATTCATGAAATATTCTAAAACTGTCTTCTATGTCATTGTGAGAAACGTTACAAAGAGAGATACACAATTGAAGCTTGTATCAATAATGACGGCAACACTGGAGACTTTTCATCCGTTCTTTATTTTCTTGGCTTGTATCAATCATTTGTACTCCAGCATGTTTTGCAATATTTACACTTTGTTATTCTTATCACAGGTTTGAATGCTCCCTCTCCCTCCCTCACAGATAAGACAACATCACAGAAGGTCCTTATCCACAGACAGAGGGAAGTCTGCCTGTAGTGGTGACAGGATGTAACAACAGGTAAGAAAGTGACAATTGAAGAGTGGGAAACAACTGAAACGGAGAATGAGAACTGCTCATAGCTGTTTGCTACGTGACTGCACAGAGCCTTGAACCAACAACCATTCTTATTTTGCTGTTCATTGATGACGGTGTTATAAAGGGACTAAAACACGTGTTCTCACCCCACAATAAGAAATGTGATCAATGTAGTTGTACCATTTTATTCAGTTTCTTCTTCTCTGCCTAGAACCCAAACCCCTCTGTTTTTAATGACACAATAAAACATTCAAGTCAATGTGAGTGACTGTGTGATCGTACAGAGTGTGGGCCATCACAGTCTCAAATGGTTGTGTTTGATTTGCGATTCAAATTCATGATATTTGACACTCAGAAAAAAGTCTACCATCAAATGTTTCCTTTTCCAAAGAAAAGACGAGTTCAGCAAAAAACAGCTTAACATCTGTATACAATTCAAATAAAAAAGACATTGTGTTTAACAATGGCGTCTCAGTAAAGTTATTATTATTATTATTACTATAATATAAATGTAAGAAATGAAAACAAAAGTCAAATAAATCTATAATAAGGTCATTACAATGCTAAAGGTGGCACTACATCTCATATCAAAAGCAATAAAGAAAGTACAGTACAGGGAGAAGCATCATCATCATCATCATCATCATCATCATCAGCGCAGTTACAGGAGGATGTGACTCCCACATACCCAAAATATACCATACACATGTTGGTAGTATACACAGTACGCGCACACACACACACACACACACACACACACAGAGCTGACAGAGAGGGCAGAGTCGAGATAGGAGGAGTTATGGTTGTCACTGAAATCAAACAGTGATAATATGACAGAGACACTGAGACACAGCAGCTGCTCGTCCCACTGATGTGACTTGGTTCTGCTCAGATGCGACAGACTGAATGAAAGTTCATGTGTGAAGTGTTTCTGATAGTAAGTCTGACACTCATAATGTTGACATTGTTAATGAGTTTGTGAACATTCCTTGCAGTGGCACTGTTCCCGCTGAGAAACACTGGCATGCATAATGTAAACATTAAAACCTCACATTTGAATTGTTTATGAGAACATGTATTATTTATCATTTGAGAGGGGAGTCTCATCAGCCATAACATTAGATGCTGCTTGTACCTTTGACTTAAACTAGAGTACCATATATTTTCTCATCATGACTTAAACCTTTAGTTCATCAGAGCAAAGATTAAGAAGCTCCTCCCACCCTGAAGTACCGGAACAGTATGCTTACTCTAACGTCTGAGATTCATTAAGAAGAAGGACACATGGAAAGTAAAGGTTTGGACAGAGGCTCAGTCTGCTGTGTGGGTGACAGTTAGAATGGAAAAGTTGGATAACAGTTTACAATACATCAATATACACAGATCCTGGGAATCCTGTGTATATGTCTGTAATGTAGTCTTGAACCAGCACCAGGGGACATTAACGATAAACACATCTCTCCTCATTACCACTGTGTTTGTACAGAGCTCCTCCTCTCTCCACACGCTCCACACTGCCAGCGCTCCACTCACCGAGGGGCTCCCTCACTCTAAGACCGGCGTTTATGTGTTTTAGCACAGACGACGAAGCTACTCAAAATTAAAACAAATACACACTGAGGCTTTGCAGCGAATCCTCTGTGCTCATCTGCGCATCACATCCTCCTCGCTGATGTTAAGACGACGTGGCATCCACATACATCCAAGTGGAACCAAGGAAACCAAAGAAAAGGAAGAGTGATAAAATAATGATATGCATGTAAATACTGGTACCTGTGTATGTGAGGGTTAGCTCGTACCGCAGCGGCTTGAAAGTAAGACTCTGGATTATGGCGAGGCCTCCGTTTGGTCTAGTGGTGTGTCACATGCCCGTGAACAAGCCTAAGGCTACGTCACATGAACCCATCGAGTCATACGTGAGAGGTAACGTATGGAATGACGTTAAATGAGGATAATAATTAATGATAAACAAAACTTAAAAGCAGGATTTGTTTCCGGTATAGCTTACAGGTGAGGGTGTAGTTCACACGGGAAGCCACCAGAGGGAGCAGCAGCACTACTCGTCAGCCACAAGCAGAGCAGGTGCTTTGAACAAAGGGCACACACACACAGAGTTGTAGCTTGTCCTTCTCTCCTCGCTCTGTGCTTGGTGTTTTATGATTGAGAGCTAAAGTACCTGCAAAGTACCACACAAGTTAGTTTGCTCTACTCCTACCCTATCCTACATTCATACTCCATCTTGTCTCTTTCTGATCCATCCCACCTCCCGTCACTGTACCGCCCCCACTCCGTCTCTTTCCCTTTGTCCTTTCATTAACCAGTTTGCACTGAACTTTCCACCATCATCACTTTTTTTTTCTCTTTTTCTCAGTAAAGTCAACTTGTTTATGTCCTAAATATTAGTACCGGTTCATTCTCTCATTCCCACATATGGAACCTAGGTATAGCTGTTGAGAAGCTGAACCTATCAGAGCTCTAGTTGTGATGTATGCTGCCCCTGCTCCTCTGCACTGCTTCTCTCTCTCTGTGGTGCTGCTCCCTCTGACTCCACCTCGCGCTCATGTGCCGGCTGGAGAACCGTGGCGTCTGAACCGCCTCACATCGACGGGCCAACACCGTGGTTACCTCTGCAAAACAAACCCAATGTCTTCTACAGCCCCAAACCTTCCCCCCAGCACCCCCGGTTAAGTGCCGGCAGAGCCTCAGTCTGGGATCCTCCTTTTTTTTTTTTCTCCTCCTCACGGTGAGGCCCACCGTTCTCCCCTTTAACCCTTCGCTGCTCTCCGGCTGATGTCTCCTCCCCCTGTGCCGCGTGTTAGTCCCTTCACTTTTCCATCAGCGCGTCGTCCTCTGTGATGCCCTGAGCTCGCAGCTCTTCCAGGACGTTGTCCAGGTGTCCGGGGTCGGGGAAGCCATGGCCCGTCAGGTTGGAGCCAAACTCTGTCTTATGGTGAACCTGGAGAGAAACGATGCAATTAGATTTTATTGTGATTCAGATTTCACATCATGCATTGTGCCTCAGAACGGTATGTTGTCTCCGTGGCTCAGACGAGTTCACTGATAAATAAATAAACAGTTGAAAACAAATAAAGTTTCATGTCTACTTTCTTTAATATTGTTAAGATTTTTGTATCTTCTTGAAGAAAATACTCATATGTCTATGGGGATGGTGTCTATGAGTATATTCAGTTTAGTATAAATCCAGATAATCCAAACAAATCCAGGTTTGGTCGATTTATACTGTATTTGGTTTAAGCAAGTGAATGCAAGACTTTCATTTTATGCAGAGTAATACAACATATTTAAATTGAATAAATAAATTAAAGAACTAAATAATTTAATAGAATAAATATAGATTTGGAACGGCTAGAAATACCCCGTGATCCAGACGACTGGATAAGCAGTTGAAAATGAAATGACATGAAAAAAAACCCCAAAAAACCAAAACAGAATTACTACTCATTTTGAGATTTACAATTCCAACTGCAGAATTTTTTTTTCACGAAATCCACTTCCTACATCTGAGAAACCTTTAGACTTTGAAAGTGTTACAGCCATGCGTGTTGATAATTGGCATCAAATCTATGTTTTGACCCATACAGTGGAAATGTGATAGGAACACCAGCACCAATGAGGAGGGCCTCGGAGACAGGAAGCGGAGGGCACACACACCAAGTGCTAACAGAGTTGTTGTGCAGGGGAAGGAGGGGCCAACTTTAACTGGCATATTCTCAAACAGTGACGCCCCACGTCATGCATACTGTGCCTTTAACCACGTGAGATAATGGTCAAAGAGGAGGTCCGAGGTCTGACGACTCACATACCTCATTCCAGATGACGGTGTCGGACTCTCCTGTAGTGCTCGAAGTACCAACTGAGAAGATCAACCTGCGGTCCCACGCTACCAGGAGCAGTCTCAGTACCTGTGGACAGGTTGGGGGTGAGAGGGCCACGTTAGAAGAGAACATTACTGACACAGGGGCCCGAGGTGAGACGGTCACAGGCGGGCGGATCGTAGCCGTTACCTTGCGTCCTTTCTCGCTGTCAGGGAGGTAGCAGTGTCGGGGAAAGCCTCTGGCAGTGAAGGTCTTCCCTGGGTTGGGATGTTCTGGTCCCTGAGAGGAGAGAGCACGTGACAGATCAGACTGACAGAGTGATACCACACACACACACACACACACACACACCACAGCTAGTCCACTTCTTCTCGGTACCTGAATTCCTGGCGGTATGTTGTATATGATGCGTATGGTTTTGCAGTCAGGGTGTCCCGGCAACGAGTGAGGGATGACGTGGTACTCCATCTTGCCTGCTGGTTGGTTGCCCGTCTTCACACCATAGATGGTTTTACATGTGGGACACTGGAGGCTGGAGGATAAGGCAGAGATTTGTCGATTATGAGGAATGAATGGAGAAACTGTAAGGGGTCTCTCCCCTGGGCTGAGGTTTTCTGACCGACCTGCCGTCCTTGTTGCCGTTGTTATACATGGCCACTAGACACTGGAAATGGTACTGATGTCCACACTGAGCCAGTCGCCCCACTGACTCGGCCTTGGAAACCGGCCCCACCCCTGGACCTTTGTATCCGGATGGACCACACAACGGCTCCATACAGATGGTGCAGTCCTGAGGGAGATAAAGACACACTCATTATAAAAACAGTATTACAGGGGTGTTCTTAAAATAATAATAATAATAAAAATAACGCAGGACATACCTCCTCTGGTGGGCTTTTTACTTTCTGCAGGTATTTCTTTACCACCTCCTCTGGGGTTTTACCTGCAGAGGAAGAGGAGAGGGAACAGATGAAAGGCTAGAAACAGTCCAGGTGGTTCAACTACTAACTCTACGGCCATCTTTGTCACTTCTAAAAATGTTCATTCATACCTTTCCGAGCTTGTTTCTTGGTGGTCTTCCTGCAGCAGTGGCCAAAGCCCGGCACTGGTTTGATGTCGCTCTTGCTGACGGGTGGGGGATGCAGCACCAGTTTCGGAGGACGAGTCAGACACACGGGCAGAGCGGCAGCACTCATTAGGATTCCTGTGATCCCTGAAATATCCAAAGGATGTGTTAAGACTCCAGACCCTTCCCTTTTTAAAAGAATGGCATCACTTGATGGGTCAGTGAATGAGTTTACCGGCAAGCGCGGGGTGAACAGGACTGGATCCATTGAGGTTCTTCACTGGGACGGTCGGCACACTGCAACAAAAGAGACAGACCCTTCAGTGAAATGGATCTTCAGACTTAGTAGTTTTGGACTGGAGCGAAGTGACAACTCACTCTAAAAGTCTGACGACTGTCATTCTCACAGTCAGCGGTCACAGACAAACAAAACAAACAATATCTGGCTGGTGTTAGATTTGCAATGTCCTCTCAATCTTCTGGGAAAATGAAAAAAAAATTCAAAGGATTTTTGAAAATATCCCCAAAACAATACAGTTCCACTACCTCCCTGTCTGTGTGCTGTCTGTGTTGCCAGCCGGCAAGTGCACGAGCGTGAGTGAGCGCACGAGGTGTAGGTGTGTTTTTGTCACTGCTAATCCATGGAGTTTCCATCTGCTCACTGAGCTCAGAGAGACCCACGTCATCCAGCTGCATGATGGGGATTACCTGCTGCATCACAAAGCTCATGATGGTGATCATCGTCGTCATCATCATCATCATCATCATCATCATCATCATCATCACAATCAACAATAAACAAATAAACTGCAGTCACTGTATTAGGTACACCTAGGACCCACATCAACTACAGAACTGCCTTAATTCTGCCCGACGATTCATTGCTCAGAGATTTTGGTTCGTCCCGCCTTGTTGAGAACCTCCAGTTCCACCCCTTAATTAGGAACAATTTCAAATGACTATAAAATGAAAAATGACAGAAAATTCATCCCATGTCATGGGAAAACTTGTGACTGATTGAGGTGGCCACCCTGTGAACTGCAAGTTTCTCCACTTCTATGTCTTACAGTAATGGGCATGCAGAGATTCACCTGCTTCTAACGCTATCTCTATAAGTCATCTACAAAAATATATAAATCTGTGTCTAGCCATTGAAACATTATACACAGGAGGTTGAATGCCTTGGAATTGTGGTGCTGCTGTAGTCACCCTGGTCCACAGTAAATACCTCTATGGGTCAAAGGCCAAACGAGCGTGACTTTTATGTGGGAGTTCCCAAGCACATGACATCATCTGAAATAATGACTGGGAGGTATTTACTTAATCCTACATTTAAACATTCCAGCAGCAATCTGTTATGTGTGATTGTGCTTTGCCGGTGGGATTCAATGAAGGAAATAAACATGTGGCCCATTCATGAGAATACCAGCAAAACATGTCCTCCTTCGAGCCGGATTTGAACCAGCGACCTAAGGATCACTGTTCTGTCCACTACAGTCCTCCGCTCTACCAACTGAGCTATCGAAGGGAGGATGCTCACACTGCGAACACGGCCGTCCAAACAACGATCTGTTGTTGGTTTGGCTTTAACAGGCTTTCCGTCGATGCACTAAGCTGCTTTCACTTAACCCTACTCAGTGACACATGACAACAAGCTTGTGAATGATTCACTGGTGTGTGTGTGTGTGTGTGTGTGTGTGTGTGTGTGTGTGTGTGTGTGTGTGGGTGGAGGGGGGGGGGGTGTCTGCACTTGAGTGGAGAATGGGAAGAGAAGGAGGAAATGATAGTGTTAGGAAATGAGGTGTTACTTCCGAGTGTGGAGCAGAATGTGTGCAGAGGAGCAGTAAACAGACAGAATGGGAGAAACAAGAGGAATAAGAAAGGATAGGTGTAAGACAGTGATGTTGATATACACAGTAACATAACATGTAGTGCGGCTGCCATCCACAACACGGGTGGTTTTCACAGTGTTACTCAATCTACGATATAACAATCATTCCAGCACAGAGGGTCACATGAGTGAAGAGTCGCATGGAGCTTGTGGGATGAGCCTTTATAACATGTCACAACACGATGACATGTCACTGGAGAAATAACTGCGCTTCAGACTCAAATCATCAAAATCACACAGACACATGAAACTAACCTAAACATACACTTTACCAGTATCTTACCCAAGGACACCACAGCATGTGGAGAGGTGGGGGGTGGGAATCAAACCCCTGACCCTCTGGTCAGAGGACAGCTACTGGGTGTAGTTGTAGATTAAAGATGAGTATTACTTGGTATGGATTCTCAGGATACAGTAAGTTGGATTCAGGCTTCATTCTGTCCAGCTCGTCTCTAATGTCACACATGACATCTTTTTCTCAGATGTAGCGAGGAACATGTTTCCATAATTGAATCGTGAGAACACACGTCTGCGTGTCACTAATACATATTCATCCTGATAAATTTCCATGTGCGATGATCAGATTCGTCCAAGCATGGCTCTTTCGTCTGCAGTTAAAGTAGTTTTTAAAGTAGTCTTACACATGTCATGAAGATTTATTGATGACAGCTCACCATAGTCTCCAATAAATAGGCTAATGATGGAAAGGATACTGGGCCAAGTCAGTGACTAACAGTGACTGATCTCACACATACACAAAGACTAATCACTCCATGCCGGTCGATCAATCTATAAATAATATGATTAATGGGCTGCTGCGTTAGCAAGGAAGTGTTTACAGTGTGAGGTAAGGAGGAAGGGAGTGTTGAGCCACAGCCAATCAGAAATGGGTTTCATGTGGATCAGTAACACGCTGCTGCCCTGATGACATACCTGCTACACGTATACACACACACACTGACCCACTCTTTTGTGAACACAGCTGACCCACTAAGGCTGTTTGCTGTCACGTTGGTGACAATGGTCAGTTTGTGTATACATGGTGATGTAGTTCCCGGAGTACATTCATCACAACCCTGTGAAAGACAATGATACCATCCTAACCTCAGAAGAAGTTCTACACAGTACTCTAGGGGTGAACCAATACTGGTATTTCAGGGACAATACTGACGATCCATTGATTACAGATTATCCACGTCTAGGTCTCAGGTGTAGAAGCCCCAGCAGAGGACACCAAACTCTATCTCCATCTATGTCCTCCTCTTTCACTGCCAGTGGGATTACACCGATCCCCCCATTGGATCGTCTTGCAGGTGGTGAGACAATGGGATGGGGGCACCGCAAGTCTCATGCACAACCAACTGAGCCATGGCATATGCGAGTAAATGGTAAAAATGAATATAATATTACAAACTCCAAAAAAGCCTTTTTCTTAAATGCCTTGATCAAATGTTAATTCCAAACTCTGGGCAATTGTTGACATAAAATGCTGATTCAGATAATTGGCAAAATGCTGCATGTCGGCCCAGATAAGCAGCCCGGCCCATGATTAGTCATTCCTCACATGGCTTTTGAAATATGTGCGTAATCCCAACACAAATTCCAACTCACAAATAACAGCATGTGGCCTTGTTCATGCAGAATGTAATTATCAACCGCTTTATACACTGAGGCTTCATGAAAGTTTTAAAAAGGTAGAACTATAATGTAGCAGTCAGTCACAGCAGCAGTTCACATATGCACATATGCATTCACTTACAGACTGAGGCGGTGGAGTCCGCCTCCATCTGTGCTTAAAGTGGATCCTGGATATTGTCACTCAATTATATCTGATCATCTTATATATGTCGTATTGTGTGTACTTCATATTTCTGGCCCTACATTACAATGCTATCTAAAAATGCAACAACACATACATCAATACGTCAGTACCATGATACTAAAATTGATATGATTCTTAATGTGAATCTCTGTCAGTTGCGGTGTTGTGCTGATTGGGTGTTTTTTCGTATTTGAACTCATGGGAAGTGGTGCACAATGAGACAGATGTGCGACAGCCCACTGTGACCACAGCTGTTGCAGTGTGGAGGCATCGAAACAAATATTCTAAACCCTACCCAATGAGAAAATACCTAACTGTTGAAGAAACCAGTTCATAAAACTGTCTACGCATTAGTGGATGTTGGTCGTCCATGGAACCACCACAACCAAAGAACAGGAAGTGATAGTGTAGAAACAGGGAGCTCGGAGAGAAATGAGAGCAGTGAGGAGGAGACAAAGCTCGGGAACTATGAAAGAGGACGATCCCGTCGCCGCCTATAGGGGGAAGGGCCCGAACCAGACTCCCCTCTCTTGACCCCTCGTGACCTCAAATCCACCCTGCAACCCTCCGCCTGCTTCCCACCGGATCACACACTCCCACAGCTTTGTTTGACACACTGGCTCCAGCCCTAACCCCCTGGCTCCTCCTATTCCCCTGGGCCCAGATGGACATCGGCTGGACTGATATAGACGGCAGACAATAACGCACTCCCACACATTCTCATACACATATTGTTACATGCAAATAAAGCTGCAGCCACAGACGCACATAGCGTTACTCCTTACACATGCACGCACACAATGCCTCTCACAGACTGGCTTCAAATGTGCACAAAAAAAAGACAGACAGAGTAAGGGTTACTTGAATAGAAAATATGACTGACTGTATGCAATCAATTCATTATAATATCAATATTGGTCTAAATAGAAAGCAAAGACCCAGGTAATCACTTCAAAAGGTGTCAGAATCAAGATATGTAATACTGTATCACGTGTATGTCCAGGCGGAACCATTTGTGACCTTTGATCTCTTGCAGGTATCAGACTGGAAAATGAACAGTATATCACTAATATGTTATTAATTCCAATCAAATACAATTGTTTTTGTCTCATTTTAAAGATTCACCAGGCCTCTAAACATCTTCCCATTTAAATATTCAATTGAAGCTTGGCTTTAACTGGATATCTCACAACCCATTGGTTGATTTTGATGACTGACATCTCTATTGACCAAGAAACAAGGACCACAATCACCTTAAAGACACCTGTGACGATCCGGGAGGAAGTGACACCACAGGCAGTGACTTTGCAATTTTAGAGAGCCATGTGTTTCGAAGTAAAGATCCGAAACCCAGATGACTCATTTCAAACTATCACAGAGACATAGGAGTAGACGGCATCAGTGACTTTTTGAGCTGTCATAGAACATCTGACCACAAACATCTAAGGTAAGACACGGTCTATGATCTTGTCTTTTCTTCCTGTCAGGTTTTGAAGTTGTGAAAGAAACAGAAGCATTTTGGGGGGTTTGACTTCTGTGGCGTTTGGGTGGCAATGCTTGGTCGAGTCTTTTAGCCGAGTTTCTCCACATTATTATATTTGCTGCGTTTGATTGGCACATATCTCATGGCGGCCAATAGCTGCCCCTGTACCCCTGTACAAGACTCACTTGTATTGAATGGATTATACTGAATAAATGTATTACATTTTATACACAAGTATATTTTCATAAGATACAACACATATTAACAAGCCAGAGATAAACTGTACTATCACTCTTGGTCACTCTTGTAAAAAAACATGATGGTGTAACATGGCAGCCATTGTGGAGGGGACCTGTGCCAAGAGTTCATTCTAGGTCAATGAAAATAATAATTATGTTCACATAAATACACTCATATAAAGAGTAAGTATTTGACATGTTATTTCTGCTGACAGAAATAGATATATTGCCACCCACATCGTCATATACACTGGACCTTGAAGCATCGATGAAAGCAGAGTCGGTCACGGTCGTGCATCTAAAATGTGAGTAATTCTCAAATTTCTTTTCTTTTTCTTTTCTTTTTTTTTTTAAATCACAGACTGCAAAAATCTCATTCATCTGTCACCAGCAAAGTTGTTGTGACAGTAACTCTGGGAACTATGTGTTAAAGGTCATGATGATTGTTGAAGAATGTGCCAACTGATACACCACTTATAATCAACCAGTCACATTATTTTCACTCTCCTCAAACATTCAAGGCCACCAAACATTCAGCATCAGATAAGATGCCTTCCCTCATCAAACCAGTGCCACCAGCGTTCATTCATTTCCTTTGTCTTGTTCCTATAATCCCCCACGGGAGAGGGAGTGCACATTCTTCCCTTGCGGGATCATCAATATTTACCTTTTAGTGCGATAGAGCAGGACAATGACTGGTTGTTTGAGTGTGTGTGTGTGTATGTGTGTGTGTGTATGTGTCCTTGTGGATCTGAGTGTGTGTTGGTAGATGCCTTCACGCCTAAGCATCACTTTGTGAGTGTTCATGTCGCCTCCTCCTCTCACTGTGGTTGTGTCCTGATTTCTTGCACCACTGTGTGATCAATCTTTGAGAGTTTGCTGACTCGCTTCTTTGTCCTGGTCCCTTCACCCCCACCCGCCCCCCCACCATCTCACCACCCCACCTTCTCACCACCCCACCCTATTTACATCAGTTGCATGTCTCAGGGCCATGTCTGAGTCTCAGACTGTCTACACACACACAAAGGCTGGGGTCTCACATGCACACACACACACACACACACACACACGGTCATGTTTGTCTAGTGGTAGCAACAATGCTGACTGAACCAACATTATTGTCTGCCCCCACCCCCACCCAAAATATTCAGATTATGAATATGCCAGAGAGTAGCAAAGCCATCCAAATGAGGGACCAATCCATAGTGCTGCCCCATCAATAGTCATGTGTAATGTATTAACAGGAAAGGTTGTGGTTTTTTTTAACAAACCAGAACTCTGAATCCGTAAATAATGAAATAAATCAAAGACTGCAAAGACTTTTCGGAAAAGGGAAGTTGCAGAGTTAGAGAACAAAATGTCATAAACACCAGGCAAAGAATATGAAAAGGTCTGAGCAGAGAGAGAGAGAGAGAGAGAGAGAGAGAGAGAGAGAGAGAGAGAGAGAGAGAGAGAGAGAGAG
>JAFBJT010015180.1:0-13409 GCA_016785325.1 Chascanopsetta lugubris | reverse complement strand
GGAGTCCAGTAGTTTATTTTTCCATTACGCAGACAGACGCAGTGAACTGTATCTTATAGCACTGTTTTTGACACCGCTGATAGTTCACTGTCCAGAGTCTATGTGTTGGATACAATCTTGTCATTTGAGCAATGCTTCCTGTTTACATCTGCATGCATAGCCGTGGAGTGTGTTAGTGGTTGTGATATGTGCCATTAGGTATGCTAACATAGGTCAGTAATGGTCCTCCGTGAAACAAAGCCAAAATGCTTCTGTGGATCGAGATGTTTCAATGGATGAATTAGATTGCTGATGCCTAGAAACAGTTTTCATTCATTTGTCAAAATCAAAGTTCAGAAGAAAGTGAGAGAAAGAAGATGACTGGAAATGAGGTCATGGTCTAAAGAATGAATAATGAGTAGGAGAGCACATAGGGAAGACCTGAGTGTTGGGGGAGGAGAGCTCATGTCAAATCAATTGCCCCGTGCAGCTGGTCCACTGTGTCAGCTGACTTTAGTGTTTCCACTTTACTACCTACCATCAAACACATCTCAGGTTTCAGCGCCTACCTGAACCCACCGACTGCACGTCAACTCTGATGAAGAAAGATTATCTGCACACTTCTCTGATGAAGCTGGCTGCAGTTCAGATCTCCTTACTTGAATATGTGAGCTCATTAAGATATGGATAGTCTGGTCTGGTGAGCACGTTGGCAGTGAAAGCAAAAACAGTTTCAAGTGCAAAAAAGCAGTTCAGTATTTCACCAACTGTGAGGGAGTGTAAAGGTATTCGTTGTATTCATTTAAATAAAGAATCCAAGGTTCGGCCATATCACACCAGCGCCAGGTCAGCAACAATGAAGTCAAAATATTTCACATCTTATCTGAGATGTTCAAGCAGTCCTTTCAGACTTCTCACATCAACCATCTGAGAAACAGAATTCAGGGAAAAGGCTGTAATTAAAAGGTGCTTTTCTGGTCTTTGTGCTGTGTCCAGTCACACACACATTGATATGGTGGTGCATTTACAAGATAAGCTATAAAGTATTTTTTTGGGATTCTAATTAAACTATACTGACTCTTCAACCCAGTATTTAAGTTTTAGGAGAAATCATTTTCAGTTCTACAGAATACAAAATTATATTGATGATTTTATCTGTCATGCACCATCAAGAATGGAAAAGAAAGAACAGTTGAGTTTAAATGATAACTGAAGGCTCTATTTATATGATTGTATGATTAAGGTGAGGGAAGTATATTCAGCTACAACATGCAAATTTACTACCAGGTATCGCTATAAATCAGGCACATCGTACCTTCGAATACAATTGCTCATACTTTACAAAATCACAAAATCTAAATTGATCCCCTTCTGCCTCTGCTGACAGAAATATACACAGATGGATCTTTTCAGAACTGCACTTCTACCTCTGTCAAAAACACGTGATGTGCCCTGTGCATGAATTCAGAAAATATATTCCAGAGAAACTCACTCACATACTTGCAAAACAAATCAAATACAAACAAATATGACGCTGAAGTACTCTATGTAAATCAACACACCACCCACTGTCAGTGCAGTGCGACAAACAAACAATTGTAGATTATGGTACCAACAAGACACCCACCACAGGGAGTGGTGAAGGTTGTTTGTGTTAGAACTTCTGTGAATATTTAGTGCTGCGTGTACAGGCCTGCTGCTTATTTACATGTACCTACATGCATGTGAGTACGTGCAATTAAATGTTTTTCAATGCAGATATGAAAACACAATGACTGAATACAACTGTTCTGCAAAACATGGGAGAATGTCCAATATTAAACACACAACAGAAGGAAACTGAGACCAAAAGATTCCTCAATGTGTGGGTATAATTCCTCTTAAAATGAGTGAGTGATAGAACTGAATTTATTCATTTCAACCATTCGAAAAAACATCAGTATCATTCGGTAATGATCCAGAATGATCTAATTTTTCTCTCATCATTCTAATAACTTTTAATCAACCCTGTGTGTGTCTAGGTGTGTGTGTGTGAGAGAGAGAGTGTGTGTTTCAGTGACTTACCCTGATGCAATGAGTGCTCTGGACTGGGCCATTGCGATCCTCTGTAATGCTGGTCTGCTAAGCCCGGCTAAACTTGACCTCTGTGGCAACGGGGCATGGCACACGGTTGCTGCGGACGATGGCTTCATTACCAGTGGCGACGGAGATGGCACAGGAGAGGGGGGTGTGGTTACACCGCAGGCAGGGGTTACTAATGTGGCAGTTGGCACCGAATCGCCTGCTGAAGACGAGGACTGTTTGGGTGGAACGGACGGGGGGTTCATGCTGGGGTTGGATGACGGTGGCTGAGGAGGCGGGAGGGATGGCGGCGGCGGCCTGTTGGATGACGAGGAGACTCCCAGCGTGGACGTACCAGCGGTGAGGGCAGCCAGCGACTGAGCAAAGAGCTGGGCGTTCCTTCTTGGCGAGGCAGTGTTTCTGGAGATGGCAAGTCCATGCGGCAACGTCTGGTAGTAGTTGGAGTTGGAGTTGGAGTTCTGCTGCTGTCCTCGTCCCAGAGTGGCCGATTTAGACGGACTCAGAGGTTTGTAGGCGATGGGTGCTGCGTTTTTAGGCCGCTGCATGGTCAGCGAGCGCCTCCCAAGAGTCTGTATTCCTGCTGCTCCGCCCCCTGCACCTCCCGTGTTGGTCTTCACACTGAGGACCAACAAGCACTGCTGGCAGGAACAGGGCTGACCCAGTCCAGCGACCGATAGACCTCCATTAGGGTAGACGGCGCTTCCAACACCCATGCTGGCCCCTGACACTCCAACGCCCAGTAAGGCTCCTGTTAGCCCCCCGCCTGCTCCAACGCCTCCACCTTTGGGTACAGGGAGAGGACCAGACACTAAAGGATATGCCATGTCAGCACGCCTCTGGATCCTCCGACATCGCTGGCTTTGTCTGTTCACCTGCGGCACAGAGAGTACATGTTTACAATGTTGGACGTTCGTATAATATAATATAGAATCTAGTTAGTAGGTAAGTACACAAACCTGTGTCATGTTCTGATAGTCAATGAGGTAGCAGAAGCCGAGGGGTGTCAGGTCCAGGCAGGATTGCTGGCGGTTGTGGGCACTCTCGATGGCAATGGCCACCTCCATGTCGTAGGGTGTCCATGTACCAGCGTCGTTTTCCCACTCCCACTGCCAGCCCTGACCCGGGGCTGAGGCAGGGTCATAGAAACTCCTTCGCACAGGGCGGATGGTTCCTGGAAAGAGGAGAGATTGCATTTGAGTACCAAAATGGAGGCCTAATTTGATGCATTCCCTCCCACTTTTAAAGAATAGAGTGTGGTCTGTGAAGCTTTCAGCCTTTCATCACACAGAGCCTCGTCTTACAATTTATTGCATGTTATGCAGAAAGTCCACCCATGATTAATAAAAGTAAACAAAAACAACTAATCTGAACCATGTGCCTGGCACTGTGGCTTGAGCGGATTTGAACCAGACCTGATTGCATTTGCTGCCTGTGTTTCAGGCCACAAGCTTATAATGTTATAACAGAGCCCATTACCTTTGAATGAGCAAAAATCCAATCATACGTTATGACACAATCTTTTATATAACCACATTTAACATGGCAATGTTAAAAGAGCAAAGACAGACAGCTTTAGTTTTAGCTTCTTCCACCACTTTGCTGGGATATTAAAGATACAGTGTGCAGGATTTAGATACATCTGGTTGATATGTTGCATGTTGCAGGTGAATGTACCTCAATTAATACTTCCGTTCTTTGTCTTTGGGAAAATCGAGGTGTTTATATTTAGACTGCACTTTTATTCAAACGTGTCCATGTAAGAACAATTTGATGCACAGGTGACACCAAGAAATTGTTGATTAATGCTTATTTGTTGTTTACCTTACCACAAATTGACATTGACATAAAAGACAGCGTGAACAGAAGATTGAGAAGTTTTGCCTTGTGCGTGACATCGTGTGTGCAACACCACATTCCTGTTAAGAGTCTGAACATTGTGGAGAGCTTGCAAAACTCCTTCAGGCATTTGGTGAGAAGTTCCAGGAAATTACAAAAAACTAAACAAAGGAGACGAAACAGATTTGCTAAAACTTTTAATCTGGGACCAGCTGATGTTCCTATAAACCCACACCATGAAATCATTGAACTGAACAACAACAACAACACTGAGCCCAAAGCTCCAGTGACGACCTCCTTCCGCTCCAGTTTTAAAATATGAAAATACATTTGAGGCTCACAGTTTCAGGTGGTGGATAAAACATGCAACTTGACCACTAGATGTCACCAAATCGTACACACTGCACCTTTAAATCAACAAGTGAAACAAGGATCTCTTTAACCCAGGTGAACACATGAATCAATGGTGTGTCATGGCTGCCGTGCTGGGGACCACAAACAAAGAAGAGGGGAAAAAACAACACCATGGAACACAGTGACAATGTTACTATGGCAACCTGCCTCACAATCTCCTCTTGACCTCCGATCAGTAGAAGCTTCCTCGCCTTGCTGTCCTACCGACACGGACAAAACATTTGTGGCTATAATAATATGCTATTGGATAAAAGATGACTGTGGGTCGAGGGAATTGGCTTCGACATAAGATAAACAAAAATAAATAAGCGCATACACATTGGATGTGGTTGTTGTGGTCTGATTATAAACCAAGGTTGTTTGAAGGGTCACGAACCACAAGTGAATGCTGATTTAAGTCATTCCCACTTGCGTGTTGGGGGTTTCTTGACTGGTAGGAGAAGGGCATGTCTGGATACCCCACCATCACATTAGGAGGGGGGGGCTGCACAGTAGTGAGTTAGGTAGTTTATAGCACTTTGCTCTGTACTTCTTAATATATTCATATTCACATTCTCTTCACTTTCAGTCTAACATATCACAGTCAGAGTCACAGCTAAACATTGTATACGGAATTAATAATTGTAAACCCAAATAAAAAACAACTACAAAACAATGTCTCTGTGTCTCCCTGTGGGACGGAGGACTAGGAGGAGGGTCCCTTGACCAACCAACCACAAACCACTTCTGTCTCCAGGGGTAATGGGCTATTCAGTCAATGCCAGGACAAGAAGAAGAAGGTGTGTGTATGTGTGTGCAAATGTGTGTGTGTGTGTGTATGTGTTTGCACACGAGCAAGTGTGTGTAGGACTAGAGGGGTGAGTACAAAGCAGTGATGTTGGCAGAGGGGCACAGGCACACAAACATCAAAAGGAAGGGGTTCAATGGAGGGGGCTGCATTTGTTTAGTAGACAGAGACAGTAAGAGGCTGAATAATTAAAACTGAGATATATCGCTTATTGAATAGTTTATTGTGTTGCACAGTCTGCATGTGTGATATGATGAAATCTATTGCGTGAACATAGAAAAAGTATTTTCACATTATGTCCATCTATTGTAAATAAAACTCATCATCTGGACAGCAGACTTTTCCTGATTTCTATCCACAGTGCACACGCTCATACTTGAACTCACACTCTAGTTTACTGTGTCCTGCACACAAGCTGCACTTACGCACTTGCTGTTTTTGAATGTGTGGGAAAACGTCTACTCTTGGCTTCCTCGGCTGATCTAAACATTTTTTTGCGCAACAAGTCTTCAAGGCAGAATTTCCCAAACCGTGGTTGTTCTTTCGAAAGGTGAAAATGACATACATATGTTGGCTGCACCAACACAGTTTGACAAACATGACTTATCTTTAGCAACATAAATAATTATGTGAGTGACGACATGGTGAGATGATCATGACACTCTGATGCACGAATGGAGTTTTAATGTTGTTTTTAAGTTTTATGTAGTGCTACTTATATGTTTGTGAATTTCTGTGAGCTGCTGTATCCTTGAATTTCCCCTGTGGGGATGAAGAAAGAATCTATCTATCTATCTATCTATCTATCTATCTACCTACATGGTTAGTTTGTTTTCAAATTAAAAATTAAATGAACTGCAGAAGTGACTTTAATAGAAAAGAAAATAGACCTTTTCATGAGAAGCACAAAATGGTTCATTTGAGTGCTTATTATAAATAATGAAATAATAATGCTATAATGTGCAGACCCAGATATTGCGTAACCTTTTTAGTTTCACAATGACTTGTCCTCAGAGAGCGAGCTAACCTCAGGGACGAACTGCTGAATTCCCCCATCTACTAAAGGAACACAGCCCAGGAGGACAAAACCTGCTTCATTATGCCAGTAATAAAAGGAATAATGCACCTTTTATTGATCCCAGAAGGAATATTCTCTTTGTGTCTACATGAATGCAACATGTCAAATAGCATCTGTGGATGTTGTGTGCAGCTACAGCTTTAGCTTTGTGCTCTGTATGGGACTCACTTAATCAAGCCATGGTCTTAGGACAAAGAGGACAAGCTGTTATTGTCTCTTATCACAGCATCAACACCTGACATCAGGATGCTTTGTATGGACGTGTGAGTGGATGTGTTTGTCATGTCTGCATTGCCAGGACTACTTAGAGAATTTACACAGAATGGAATCTTGCCCAAAGATAGTACTTCGGCATGGAGGATGGGGAAGGCTGGAATCAAACCTCTGACCTTCTGGTTATAGGACAGTTCCTCTAACTTAAATGGGATTAAACAATATTAACATAAACCCAATATAGTCTTTGCAGAAAGAAACACAGGTTCACTGACGATGTAAGTTTTAGAGTGTGTTTATAAGTCAGTGCATTGTCCATTTTCAACCTGCCTGTTGAGCTGTTTCCAGCAGAATTGTATGATGACCTGCAGTAATTAAGGCATATGTCCAAATCATATTTACCTATTAACAACACACCTAATAAGTGTGAAGCCAAAACGTTGAATGGTTCTTGAGAGATGCTCCACAAACAGACGCAAAGATGTCTGGAATAATTAAAGAGATGATTCAGATTTGGAGACTGTACTCAAAAGCCCACAGGTAGTAGAAAAAAGCTGCATGGTTACAGGCTTCTGTGTTGCAAACACACAAAGTACATCTGTGTATGAAATGTACACAGCAAATGTAAACATGGCAAAGGCCTTAATCCTGCTTCACTCTGGCAGCACCATGCCCCTTCTATGTTTCCTGTCTCTCTTCACATGCTGCTGTTGCTATTAGCTGGAATCAAGTGCAATGTGTTTGGTGTGTGGTTATGTGAATTGGTCAAAATCAGTGATTGGGCAACATCTGAAAAGTTAAACAGCCCTCCCCTGTTTGGAAAAGGCCTAAAAGCAAAGGGAATTGGGGAACATACAAGGAGGAGTCTGAGAAATTGAGGTGTGTGAAGTGTATGAGAGGAAAAAGAGGCCAGAGGCAGGTGGAGAGAGGAGAGAGGAGAGAGGAGAGAGGAGAGAGAGAGAGAGAGAGAGAGAGAGAGAGAGAGAGAGAGAGAGAGAGAGAGACTGGCCATCTGGTCTTTATTGTTCTCACTGCCACTGACCCTCCCTCCCTCCCTGCCTGCACACACACACATGCCCACACATGGGTGAAGACTGACCAGCAGGCAAACATACTTAAGGTTCAGCTGCGGTTTCATGCATGGCAAGATGGCGTCTGTGGTCAAATCCAGATTAAGATCAGTGACTCTGGGAAAATTCTGCATCTGGGTTAAGGCGGCACCTCCTCTTCCTTTGGTCAATTTTGAATATTATCTCTGCATGGCTAAGTGTCAGCATGTGTGGTTAGGAAGTATGACCCCACCACTTCCTTCAGTTGATCTGTGCACTCCTCACTTCTTCTACCAGATTAGCACAGAGAACTTCATCTAATTGATTCTTCCACAAACAGTACTAAGAGGTTACTGCCTTGCTGAGTTTAAATTAGCTGTTTATTTTGTACATACCGGTACATTTACAAACGTTTTAACGGTGCAGTGTGTAAGATTTGGTGACATCTAGAGGTGAAGTTGGATGTTGTATCCATCACCTCACCCGTACCCATCTGAACATGCAGGAGAACCTATGGTCGACTTAATTTGTCATTAAACCTCAAACGATGTTTAGAACGTCCACTTTTACTACTTTAAAAACATGGCGGCCCCCATAGAGGAGCCCCCTCCTCATGTAAATGTACATTAAGGGTAATGGGAAAATAACAAAACATTCAGATGATTATAAATTCATGAAAATGTCAGTATGTAATTGATTTGTAATATTTTTAGAGGTGAAACAAATGACAAAAATATCACACACTGCACCTTTGAAAATAACAGAAAACAACGAATAAGCCGTCATTGAACCCTGGTCCACTAACTAATCTTAATAAGAAAGAGGCATTCTATATAAAACTAAGAACTATAATAGGATACTGATTCAAACCTGAGTCAACTGCTGAGTCATTTGGTGTGAAAACTGATGTAACAGGTTCCCATTGCATCATTAAATATTTACCAGGAAACAATGTTTTTAGACCAGAGGGGAAATGAGTTTTTGTGACCACAAGAGCAGCATCGACCAAGCTGTCGCCGTTTTATCCTTTCGTCCTCATTGGGTAAACAAAGTCCCACACTGTGTGAACAGATAAAGCTTTGCAAAACTTGACATCATTGACTCTCATGTTCCCCAATGATTTGTGAACATTTGTGACTTCTAATACATTATTGGAAATAGAACAGGATTATCCTTGTCTTTCTGTCATTCTTTCTCCACCCTCAAACTTGCAGTGTCACTCAGTATAATCACTAGACCTCTGTGTCTCTCCACTCAGTGTCCTTAGAGTCTCTCCAAGCACCATAAAGCAGAATTGATGGTGATGAATGAGGGTTTCCATCAAAGTTAGACACCATAAAGGAATTTGACACAGTGGGAAGTGTCATAATAAGATACAATTGTAATAGAAGAAGACAAATTAAATACAGAAACAGAGAAGAGAAAATCAAGGACAGTGGCATCAGAGGAAGCTGAATTAAAAATCACTCCAATTGTTTTCTCAAAGGCACATTGAGGATGAAGAGCAAGTTGAAACATTAAATAGGCCAAGAAACAAAAGAGACTGATTGGTTCAAACTGACAACAGTGACCAAGATTATTAAACATATTCTATGCAAATGTTTTTCCATTTGCATAATTCAATTCATCTTCAAACCTGCTCTCCTATTATATAATGCTGTGACGGTCCTTTTCAAGTTTCTTTATAAACAATGTGTGCAATTAGTACATCATTTGTTGTTTCTTCTTTATTTGAGTTGTGGACCTGGATTGTTGTAGAAAGGCTTGTGGAGATACAGCTCATGTTCAGGCAATAGATCAGTGGTTGATTTAAAGCCAGCATGTTACGATGGGAAACTCTGACGTGAACTCATGAAGTGGGATGTTTTCATCTGCAATATGATGTCTGTTGCTAGTGTGTGTGTGTGTGTGTGTGTGTGTGTGTGTGCATGTGTGTGTTGAGGAGCAGCCAGTGAGGGATGTCCCCCCAGAGGCCTCACAGTAACAGTAACTCGACACGCAGAGTTTCACAACAACTCTGAGAGAAAAGGCTGTGGATTGACCTCACCATCTCTTTCATGTCTCTTCCTCTGGGTTTCCTTTCCTCCGTTTCCTGGGGATCTGTGATGTGTACATATACATAAGAGTCTGCCAAACTGAAGCTACGCTTCAGAAGCAGAGAGACTTTAACCATCTGTTGTTCCCTCAACTCTTTCTACGCAGGCTCACCTCTGACTCTGTCATACCGCCTGTTCTCCTTCTTTGTCGCAACCTGAAAAAAGTCTGGTCCCCTGAGTTTTGGCTTCTGAGTCAAATTCCAGCTTCAGAGTGTGACGGAGAAAAAGAGGGAGGGAAAGAAAGAGATAGTGGCAGACAGATCAGATAGACCAGAGGAAGTGCAACATAACAACAAAGCTTTGAGATGAGTTCTGTGGGGTCATCAGAAAAAAAGGACCCATCGGTCAAATATAAGCTCATCAGAAGTGTGTGTTAACTTTTCTCAATGCTATGATTGGATATACTGTTAGACTTTTCTATAAAAAAAACATTGACTTTATTATGTATATGTAAAATATGAACAAAAAGAGCCCAGTAGAAATATACTGTATTTGGGTTCAACTCAAAGCTGTACAGATGAGCTAAAAATGCTGATTGGGACATTCCTAATACATACTTATCTAAACTTAAACTAATCTAAACTTAAGAGGAAGCAAACTGTGGCTCAGGCGTTAAAGTGGGTCAGCCCCTATGAACCAAACAACTGCTCCAAAAACTCCAATCCACATGCTCAATATATAGAGCATTTAGCATTTCAGCATTCTAAAGGAGCATTGGGCTACTCTTTTGTTAAAATAACTGATTAATGCCAATGAGTTAACCAGCAATTACAAATGCCGAGGACTGACATTCCCTGACTAACTCTATCAGACCTTTATCAACATAGGGTTAGCGATTTTTCACAAGTATCACTTTCTGTGGGAAAGGATGATGTGATAATAAGTACGACATGGTTCGCTCACTCCCCAGTGCCAGCAGCATCTAGCTAACTAGCTAGCTTTGATACAGTAGCATCTATGTGCACTTGCACATAGATAGAACAGTCCACGATAGAATACTGTAGTCTCCTCTGAACTATTGCCACTCTCAAGGCAATGGGCAATAATACTGGCTGGCTTTAATGTACTTCTTTTGCATGTCACTTCACTGCCAGAGGTGACAGTGTACTGTGCGACACTATAACAATATTTTTGGAAAGTTTCTGGTGTCTTCTTAAAACCACAAGACCAAACAAGAGGTGATGAACTTATCAAACAAATTCTCCAAAGTACACAACAACGAGGAGCCGCTACACACAAACAATGAGTAGAGACAGTTACCATGTGCGTAATCAAACCAAATATGGACGATGAATCAAAACATCTAAACAAAATATCTGTGTGTGTTTTAATTGGATCCAGTCTGACGACAAAGAATTGTGTCCTAACCTGAGAATCAACAGGTCATCAACTTATACAGGACGTCGAGCTCTAACCCACCCTGGTTGTGGGTGGGGAAATACTCTTTAACGTCACAACCTAGTTTGTTGAGAACATAAACAGAATCTAGTTTAATTAATATATGGCTCCACCCCCTAACCCCCTTGTCAGCACAATCCACCTCCTCCCCATGTCTCTCGGGAGTCTCCCATCCAAACCCAACCCCCCTCTATGATGACCCCACTGCCCCAGGGTATTGTGGGGGTCTGGGAATGTGTCTCCTTCAGCAGGACCAGCTGGAACAAGAAGAGGAACGTGCTGAAGAAGCAGGGAAACAAAGATGCCTTGAGACTCAGAACAACAGCCTTCGAAGTAAAAGACAGCAGATGGGTTTCATTTAAAGTTTTTCATAAAGAAATAAAAACAAACTAAAATCTAAACTGATGAGAGACAAATCTTCAACTGAATTCAGTCAGTTAATCAAACAATTGAAACAAGGAACTGCAAATGAAAAGTGCCTTGAGTATGTCTGATACTTCACAGCCATAAGAAACAGGAAGTTGATCTACAGATTCTATCTGGAATTGGTGTAAGGAGCCTCTTGCTTGTCGGATAGGTTCAACTTAAACAAAAGCCATAATGATTCATATACGTATGCACATGGGTGTGCTCACACATATATCATTGAGAGAATAAATATTAACTAAGCTAAGACTTTGACACGGTTGAATTTCTCCAAAACCAGCTTGTTTTAATAAATAATCCTTTAGACGAAAAGCCTTTGGTATTGTGGTACACAGATTCTTTCCTCAAAGCAAACTCAGCAGGAATACATTAAACGTTACATGGCATTTGTCAGGTATAAGACTCGGCCTACTCTGACAATCATTTGTTGCAAATTCAAAGGATCTTGGGATAATTTGGTTTAACGACAAATGGTAAATGCAGTAAAAACATTCACGAGTCAACAAGTTAAACTGTTCTCAATTTACTTTTAGTGTGTTCTTATTCCCTTCAATCTTCCGCTCACTTGAACTTGACAAAACCGTGGCCTCCAGTCCCAACAACCCCTCCCATCTGTCTCTGAGGCCTGCTCTACTTCTTAGAATTCTCCAACTTTCACCCTGTGTGTGCGTATATGTGTGTGTGTGTGGGTGTGTGTGTGTGTCAAAGCCACAATGGAGTAACTCACATCTGCTCACCAAAATCCAACAATAGTGGTGGAGGAGTGGAAGAAGGGGAGGGAGAGTGATGAAATACAGAAGACTCCACAATTATCTCACTCCCTCTGCAACACCCCTACAACAAACTCTCTCAATCCCTCTATCTTTACATGTCGAGAGCGAAACCGAGAGACCCAAGGGACGTCTGACTATTGACGAAACTTAACACTTGGAGAAAGGGAAGAGCAGTGGTGAAAGAGAGTAGAGACCCTAGGCAGCAATGAGCTGAGCGACAGAGGGAGGAGACCTCAAGTGAACTCTGCTCATTAGGAGTATTCCATCCAAAACATCAAAGTGTATTTTTCTGTACTTCATGTGATGTGTGTTCAGCTGCTACGTGACTGTGTGTGCATGTGTGAGTGTTATGCTCGTGGATAAGGGTTTAAGAATGCTGCTAAGTGGTGCTCAGTGGTGCAATGGTGATTTGCAGCTGCCCCAGACCATCATACTGCTGGCTCTCAACCCAACCCCCAACCCCCTCTGACTGGGTTTCCAAACTGAAGTGTAAACTGTTGAAATGGGACAGGGCCAATACAACATTCTCAGATCTAATGGCAGTTCAAGTGCATCAAGATTTTTTTTCCTATGACATGGATGATTCAGAGTGAAACAGTGTATGTAATCACCGCTCCATGTTTTATGTCAAAGGTCTTTTAACCTATTTCGTACACATATTTTATAAAACAGATTATTAGGCTTGGATCACGTTTACCCTGGGATAGAATAAAATGGCAAAGACAACCACTGAAAATGATCAAATCACGCTGATTCAATTACGTTACCGTGAACTTGGTCATTACAAAGTTTTGAAGAATCAGTTCATATATACAAAGATATATACTGTACATGTATACAAGACCTGACTCTTCTGAGTTTGGACTTTACAATACAAAAGTCAAAACAGTAGTCCCATCAATAACAAGTGCAATGGGGTTGAAACAAGCATTCTCTTGACTGACATGGACTAAAACTAAACAGCTGAATTATTAGCTGGTATTAGCTTGTTTACATTGGTAATGGTGACAATGAGTTGTGGCCATTGTCTGCAATTGTGATAATGTTTGACTTGAAATTTCTGGTATAAATGTTGATGAGGCTCGAGTTTAACTCATGATACCAGAGAAACTTGGTTCATAGCGACAGTTTAACTTGAAGTGGGCTGAATGATATTAGCATTTACACAGGCATTCAGACCAATACACCTAACCACACAATTTGGATTCCAGGCTTTGACCCAGTGACTATTGAATTGAATTGAATTGAAATACTTTATTTAATCCCTTGGGAAATTCA
>JAFBJT010015154.1:443-21371 GCA_016785325.1 Chascanopsetta lugubris | reverse complement strand
GTATACTTATGGTATATAGCTGTAACTGAACTACAAAATGAATAGTTGTCCTTTGATTTTATCCTGCTGAAATCTATTTATATAACAGAATATAAATAAATATAATAAATATAACAGTCTCATTTTACTTGCAAAAACAACTACTTGGTCAGGCCAGACTTGAAGACACAGACACAAATTATAATAAATTGTATCACAAGTCATAATTATGCTGCGATATAATTTCTAGGTCATGTCACTCAGCCCCAATTCAAAGACCAAAAACTCCCCAGAAAGCAGCTGACAAATTAGAATGATCTCTTTAATCATATCAAACTGTTACATCGTTAGCAACAAACAGTTGAAAAGCACAGAGTAAAATCAGATTTGTGGATTGCAGATTTCAAAAAGAGGTACAGCTAGAGATACAACATGTATTCGTGTATGCATGTTTTCAACAGCTGGACATCCAATATTTGCTCCAACAACAACTAAAAAAAACGCTGTTCTCCCTTTTTCCAAATCATTAATGTTCTGATGTTGGCTTTTTTCAATCTTAAATTTCAAGTGATTCAACATAAATGATTCATAATGTCGTAGACTTCCTGGTGATGCCCACTCAGACAAGATTGCGCAGTGCCGGTGTTAGAATGCAAAGGGACTCCTAAGCCAGTGTTGAGCGCAGACTCCAGCCACCACACGTCAGCAGGCTGATCCAGTGGGTTAGCAGGTCAGCCAGGCTGGGATCAGGGCTTTGACAGGCTGCTTGTCACTGGTCCAGGCAGATCAGGAATAAGAAGTGGAGTCACTATTTCTTCACTTACACGGCTGGCTCAGAGTAACTTTGAGTAACTCTATAATAGCACCGTAATGCCATGTCACAAGGATGGCCGCTGGTGACGCAGGCCTGTCATCTCCAATATAGGTAAGACGCGTCTGTCTGAGATGACTGTCAAGAGCTCCCGGTGTAGGACACAACAGCCTATAAATGTTGACAGAGCTCTGTCAGCGCGAAAGGTACAGGGCTTTTTGTGTCCGATACATGTCCGTCTCTGCAGGAGAGGTCTCCGGGTTAATTATTATCAATGACTCACTGTGATACTCACTTGGAACGAATAGGGAGTATATGGCGAAACATCAAAATGCCACTTAGGGAGAGAATGAATCAATCAGCTTATCAAGAGAATGAAGAATACAGTGAAGTGGTTGCTGAGATGTGCGAAAACAGGGTTGAGGGATAATTGACAATTATTGTTTAATGTCTTAATGACAAGGGTAGTGTGTGAGTTGTACGTAAAAAGTATCACTCGTCAGGATTGGAGAAGAAAATCATAAAGACGTTTTCATTTGTAGATGTATGAACTGTTGTTTTCCTTCATGTAGAATTAGCCCCGATATTCACATCAGGAGTAAATCCTCTCTATGGAAGCTGCCATGTTTTACAGTTGCCCAAACTGGACAAACTAAACATATTGGAAGCATGTTTTCCCCCCATCGGTTCATTTGTTTGGGTTGGTTGGTTCATTTGTCGGTAGGATAACTCAAAGTGTTCCCTCAATTCATCACAAATAGGTGAAAGTAATGGAATTATGCCATGGAACACAGGCTGGGTCATTGCAAGTTTTTTAGATATTTGTTACAATTTAGTTTCTTTTTTTAATGTGTAATTTTCACATATATTTTCTTGACCATTTTTTAATCACTAAAATGTACATTCATATTGCAAGACTTATACAATTAAAACTACTATTCA
This sequence comes from Chascanopsetta lugubris, assembly GCA_016785325.1. Classification (NCBI taxonomy): domain Eukaryota; kingdom Metazoa; phylum Chordata; class Actinopteri; order Pleuronectiformes; family Bothidae; genus Chascanopsetta; species Chascanopsetta lugubris. Next base: position 19,639 of record JAFBJT010015154.1, on the reverse strand, counting down.
AACATAGGTGAAACCATTAACTTGAAGAATGCTTATGAGAGGCATATCAAGTTTTTGCATTTTCATCAATTTCCAAAGATATAATCCCAGATTCTTAAAGATTCTTTATGATTCTTTTGCAATGGGGGTTATGATTTCATGATCTCAGTTGTTGTGGGGGTTTGGCTGTAATGAATGCTTGAATGAATGGAAGGCCACTGTTGGGCCCTGGCGGAGGTATGCACTCGACTGAGTGCCATTCCAGTTTCTACAGTAAGTATGTCCTCATCGCTTACATAGATTACAGCGTTGCTCAGCCCTAAATTTACACATAAGAGAATCTTCAAGGATATACCTTTCACAGCAGATCAGTCAAATAATTTAGGCTGCCGTTTCATCAAAGCTTTCTGTCGTCTTTGGAGCCATGTGGGACTGAATGATGACGGATGGGTGCTACATATTGACGGCAACAGTGAGACCAGCTGAAAGACGTTTTAGACAGTTTTATCACATGGTCAACCCGGATGCAAGCAACAGCTGGTGAGGCGGGCAACATAGCAGCGGCACAGTCAGCAGGCAGTTATGCTAACCATCTCGGCCTCACAGACGCGTCCTATTTACAAGTAACAGGTTTCCCCTGGGGAAGTGAGGAGAGAGTGAAGCCACATATCAGCACACCACTTGCATTCATCCAGAACGGAGGCTGTAAAGGGAGATACTGTGAGGATACCTGAGCTTTACAACAAGGCTATGCAAAGTGCCTGTGGGTGCACAGGGGGTCTTCGTGTTACTTTTCACGTATATGCTTTTGTCTTCAACTTTCCCTGCTGAATGCTTCATGACGACATGACGTGATAAATCTGGGGGGGAAATAAATAAAGCCAAATAAATAAAAAAAACACGTCTATTCCCTTTGGTTTGAAACAGAGAGGGGGTGGTTGCTGGAGTTGCACTGCTCAGCCCTAATCAACGCAACTTAAGCCGCACCGCCCTCCTGTGAAACCCAATCTATTTTCCATTCTGGGGATATGACGTTTGAGCCGAGGGTCCACCATATGCAGAGGAATGAGTGTTCAGGCATCAGGCAAGCACCCTGCCTTTAGCCTGCCTCACGTGTAGACTCCAGCTATAAGCTAATACAATAAGTGGGAAAGGAATATTAATGAATGGGTGTAGCTGCTTCATGCACGCAATGTTTGAGCCCTCATATATTGTGGAATGAACTTAATTAGGTCTTGAGCGTTGGAGGAATTGTAGACTGTGATTAATCTAACACAAACTTTGAGCTGAAAAAAGATGCCGGCCACCTCTGCCTCTGTTTTAATAAGAACCTGGGGTGTGGATGTACTGACAGGAGGATTAGGGATCCTTAGAAAATGTCCGTTTCTAGCAGCCGTCATTCTGTTGTTCACTCGCACAGCCAAACTTGGACTCATATGGGCATCGACGTCGACTGGTACGAGGTCACAGCTGCCTGCTGTTGGTCACTGCAGCTTTGCAAGCAGGTCAACTATAGTTCCAACCTGGAAGAGTCGGAGTGGCCTGCATCCAGCCAGAGCCCATTGTGCACACAAAAGAGTATATCTGTGTTGTGGTGCTTCTTGGTCATCTGGTTGAAAAAATCAATAATCCAAGATAAAATGCAGAGTTCCTCTGGTTTCTAAGATAGCAATTGAGCATAAGGTGCTAACAATATTCGGGACCATGGGCTTGGTACCAAGTGTACAAGACAACATATATAACCTAACCCACTTCACACAATAAGTGACAACAGGACTGATCTGATGTGAAAAGCAACTGGGTGATTCAGGGACTGTCTCACTCTTGAGGTTTTGCAACAGCCTCTTAACTCAAAGGCATTAAAGTGTGATTTTTTACGCAAAGGCACGCCTGAGATTATGGAGAAATGTATATTATATTTACATTTTTCAGTTTATGATCTAATATTTGCTACTGTTTTTATTGTTTTAAACCATGGAAAAAACCTACATTCAGATGCCAAATACCCCAATATTGAGCAAAGGAAATAGCAAATATTATTATGTATACAAACATTTGAATGAGAATTTAAGGCAAATAAAAACAAAGAGGGCAATATTGGATTTTAGATGAGCATGGCCGAAATAGTATGTTAATAGTGGATGTTGGCCCAGCATGCCAGGTATGAGCTTGTAATGGACTCTCTGTCTGATATTTAGGAGCAATCTGCACCAACACCACTTGTATTAGAATAACATGACTGCTTTTACCATCCATTAAATGCAATCAGAGTGCTTCTAATGAGCTTCGCTAGAAAAGCAGAACACATTCTTTCTTTGGTTGGGGGGGAAACGAAGGTTGTATGTCAGGGGAGTTGACTGACAGTTCTATACTCTGTCAGAGAGAGAAATTAATGACTTTAAGTAAGACATGAGTCATCTACAATGTCATCATGTCCAAGGTTTCCATTGAGTCTCATCTGTTATCGGTGAAAAACACCTTCAGGGGCAGCAGAGGGGGGAACAGGCACAGCTTCACTGTTATCTACAGCATTCTCAGAAGCTTTTCCCAAAATATTACCCAATTCAATGCTCATGTCTAGAGTTTCAAGCTCTTTGTTACTGCGTACCATGTCATTTTCAAGATGATCATTAAGATGAAAATATCAGGAGGTGTAAGAACAAACTTATTCACAACATTATTCTAATGGATTTACACCTAGCGTTGTCCAATATGTAAAACTTGAGTTTTAGTAAGGCAAATACCGGTACAGAATAAACTCCTTCATTTGTTGCCGTCATGCCTGTAATCTGTACATCCCAGAAAAATCCTAGTGAGCGCTGTAATGAGAGCAGGGGCACACCTCTGTACAAACAGCATGGATGTATTATTAGAGCTATGTACTGGAGGTGAGCCAAGCATTGAAGCTTGACCAAATTACACGGTGGCCAAATGGTGATATTGCAATTTCTGTATCCGTCACTTGTTGCCATGTAGCCCAAAAGACTTTCCCCCATTACATTGAGAGTTTTGTTTTTCGGGTTAAAAATGTGACTTGTCTTTTTTTTATTATTATTATTTCTCACTGTAATATTCGGCTATCAGAGCCTCAGGCAAGAGGAAGACGCTAGCATGAATGTGAACACTCAATTATGGAAGAATAAGTTTTCATTGTGAAAGAACTGGGCCCTGCCTGACTCTGACGATAGTTATTTTAATACATGACCATGACCACATAATAAAATCCAAACAACCAGAACTATTGGTAGCACCTTGTTTTCTCCTCTCAGTCTGGAGCTTCCACTTTGTTTTTACAGCTCCTCTGTGGATTGGTTCTGGCCAATGGAGCCATGTTTTTCCTGGTCAACAAGTTCAACATTTTGTTACTTTGACCCAAACAGTTGCCTCCATGCATTCATCCATCTCTTTTTTTTTCTTCCCTCTGTTTGCTTGCCTTCCACACTCAAAGAGCCTGAGGCACAAGTCAATTAGCAGAGACAATATAAAGCCAATGTGTGGCTAGAATCCAATGGGACTTGCTGAGGGTTAGAAAAACTCCCAGAAGCACCTTGAGGATGCTTGTGATCCTCTGTTACAACACCTTTTGCAAATCCAGTGTTAGAGTAGGATAAGGGCTGATAAGGGTAGATATAAGGTGGGCCTGGGACGGGTGTGCCCCTGTACTTATCTCCACTTAGTCCTCTGTAAACTGCAGATAAAAGGTAGTTAGAAATCTTCTCTGACTGATTTGATTTTAAAACAAAATGTCAGTGTTTCTTTAACACGTAGTGTTTTCTTTTTCACTTTGATCTAATCGAATCTTATCAGAAAAGAAACATGTCTGATAAATGCAAAAAGGGCAGTCATAGATAAATGATCTCCCCATTTCTTATTCAGAGTTACTATCTTTCCAGCGCACATATACAACCCTCCAAACCCCTCTGCTCTGAACTCACAGTGAGAAACCAAAAATACAGCTCAAAGAGTTAGAGCAGCATAGCGCTCTCTACGTACGTACGAAGTGTTTATTCTAAGACATGCTACAATTTGTACATTTAGGCGATTAAATGCTAAAATCAACGTATTGTTTCTTCAATATTTATTTCTGCAGATAAAAATAGAAATAATTTTACCTAAATCTTGTAGAGAGCAAGGTTGGGGTAATTAGGACAACAGTGAAGCAAATTGTTTTTGACAGTTTTGTTGGGATTACAATTTTTTGCAGGAAAATAATTTCCTCATAACTATTTTTTATGCAGGAAATGTTTGTGTTCATTATAAGTATACAGCATACAAACCCCACCGCTTACTGACACTATGATGTTGGAATTGCAGAGAAAAGGAGTGCGACCAGTCCCATCGCCACCAGCTGCAGCCATCTCTTCCTGGATGCAACCAGACGATAGGCCAGACAATCAATACATTAAAAATGGTTCAAAAAGAACGATAGGGACCAGAGGAAGGAGCTGGAACAAAGCGGCAGTGGTTCAGTATCCAGCGGGAGATGGCTGCAGCCGAGTGCAACTGGACTGTACCAGCTACAGCCATCTTCTGCTGGATGCAAGGAAAGTAGACTCACTTCATGTCTCTTACAGGAAATACAATTCCTCACTCTCTCACAGCACTTTGCATTATTCAGTGGAACACATAGGCAGCAGAGCTCAGGCACCACTTGTATTCTGATCTGGCTGGTCCTCAGGTTAAGGATACAAGTCTCGGGACAGGTTTTACAGATGTAAACCACTAATGTGTAGACACAGAGCCAGAGTTCAGAAATGTTGTTTTTTCACACAAATTCCGATGGACCTTTAGCTAGTTTTCATAATTCTCATTTGAAACAACTGTATCTAAACTCTGGGCTTATAACATTACGCAAACCCATGTCATAGAAAAATTAAATTAAAAAGGGGAGGATTGGAGAATAAAAAAAAGGTTTCTTCTATAGCCCTTTATATTTGTCACTGAATGAAAACCTAAACGTTTTTACATTAAAGAATGTAATTGTATTTTTGTCTGATAAATCGATTTAACCAAATATCAACACAGTCAATTTCAGTCCCAAATAAGGCACCGTCAGTAGCAAAATTAAAAAAATATTACTCTTGAATACAACAAAATGAAACCAAAATTGAAATCCAGCTCAGCTGACGAAATTTGGCTGCAATATTTCAAGTTTCCAGTGGTCATAAGCAGATATACCGCAGAAGCAGCATGGCATCTGTCAAACTTGTTTTTCTGAGTGACTGATCGATTTGAGGAATCCACTAGTCATTGAACAGTACTGGTCAATGCACCAAGTGCACACAAACACAAAATGGACATAAGAAAATCAAAACAGCTGACGTTGGCTAGTTGACCTTGAACGAGTGTGAACTCTAGTATTTCAAGCTGTCCTTATTTCATTCTGGCTGTCTACGTGCTTCACCATCTATAGAAGTCAAAGCGCACTGGCTGCTGTCCCATGAGCTATTTTAGGCAACCCTTCACTCTCAGCCACAGCAACGCTGTTCCCCTCACCGTCAGCTTTGCATTCTCGTGTCTGGGAGAGCGGGGCCAACACTGGGACAATATTTTCACTCTGACAGGATAATCACATTTAAAATGAAACCAGATTCTTCATTCTAACATAAAATGTGTTGATTATGACATGCCACAGTATTTACTCACGAGGTTTACAGAAACTGCTTTTGAAATAAAGCTGATAGATGTGAGTGAGCGATGCAAAGTTGAACAACACAACTTATGTTCTTTTTATTACGTTTTACGAAATATTAGCATAACATTAGGGCTAACTGATGGATTAGTTGTGTTTTGCTTGTGGTGTTATTGAGAACCAAATCTGCACTTGTGTTAGTTGCCTTCCCCCGTTTGCAAGTCAGTTCCCTCATTAATATAAAAACATTGGCTGAATAAATGTAGTATATTCTGTTTTCAGGATGAAACATATTACCATATGGCTATGGAGGTATTGTTCATGCATGACTAAGAAAATACACATACAGAGAGGTATGTACATTGATAATACACTGCACCTGGTAAGAATTCTACAAACAGTGCTATGGTATCATGTGACGATACATCTCAATACAATCCTGATCTGTAACATGAGCCACTGAACAGACATCTATTTTAATCAAAATATACCGGTAGTCATTTAAAAAGTGTAAGAGACTGCTGGTCACCAAAGCTCCAGGTTGTCAGTGTTGACAAAGAGCTGAGGCAGCTGCATTGCTCACTTCCTCCCCCACAAAAGTAGAACAAAGTACGACAGCTCTATTTTCAGCAACATCCTGAAACAAAAAGCATTTACAACAATATGCTCAACACAGAAAGCCTTGATGAATATGTGGGGCAGCAAAAGTAATAAACGTCAGAGAAGTAATGAAAAATTCTTCCCCAATTTCATAAAGCTGCAACAAAAGCCTGGGTCCAAGCCAGTGTTGATTTCCCACATTGATGGAAAAAGGCACAGTAAAGGAAAATGGAGACTTTTACTCCCCTTGTACCAAGCTGTTTCATCAACTTAAGATGCAGGTAGTGAGAATTATTTGAATACCATGTAGATGCTTTTTGCTGACAGAGATAGTACTGACCGGAATAAATCCTACTAGTCTCTAGTAAAATACTCTAGTACTGCTCAATACTAAGTACAAGCGTACTTACAAACAAGAAACTCAATCTACTATATGGACTGACTATATGTAAGCTGGATAACCATTGACTGTTAGGACTGAATTTCTTGTGCTGAGGGAAAGATGAAAACAAGACATAATGATATGCAAGTAGTGAGTCAGCCCAAGACTGACTTGGTTGAATCACGTTTTCCAGTGCCAGCTGGCAAGGTTCGAAACGTATTCATCCCCCAGCCAGTAGTCATGCCAGTTGCACATTAGGCATACATCACTGCACAATGACATCAAAACATTTCGTTGAACAACAAATGTCAAGAACTGTGCTAATATAACTGATGTCAAGTGACTCTGGACATGCTTTCCTGGAAGTGTTCATTCAGTATGATGAGTGTGCTTGCACCCAAACCAATGGCACCAAGTGCAAGAGACCTCTTTATTCAGCTATCTAGCTCTGATATAGCAGCAACAGAGAGTAACAGCTGATCATGGAGTCCGCAAACAAACAACAAACAACACTGTCTCTCTCGCCTACATATGAACCTGTTCATGCTGTGGCAGAGGGAAAGCACAGGCGTGGTCCGCTATCAGTTGCCTTTATTCTTGTTATTATTTTTATTTGATTCGATGCTCGCCAAACGCCCGGCTAGTGCAAGCATGAGAAAGCTGACAAATCATCTCATGGCCAAAAGAGTCGCTCTTAACAATCCTTTTTGGAAGGCAAACTAATGCTTATTTGATTTAAGAATTTCATATATGTTGTGTGTTTCTATCTATAATCTAGAGAGAAAAGTCAGTTATATTCTAATTCTGTACCAAAAACGTTTTACAATGAATAAGAAAATGTCTTGGACATCTGATAATAACTTAAGAGATATCTATGTCGGTGCATGAATTACTATGTTCTATGGTCAACTGTGTTTTACTGAAAGGCAGACCAACCTCGAAGTTTAAGCTGCAATTGTGAGAACTTGTCTTTCATTCTTTGGTCTGTGTAATTTATCTGCAAACCTACTAGTACCATGTATTCAAAGTCTGAGGGAAAAGCAGACAGTAAGGAGACTATACATGCAAATTTGGTAAGTTATACTTTGGTTTTACAACAACGTTTCTATTCAAATTGAGTAAAGGTGAAAACCAAACTACCAGATCTGTCTGGCCTCTTACAGAGCAGTTCATAACATTTGAGGCCTGATTTGCAAGTCAAAGAAGCGCACCTCTCACATAATGCGCCGGGTGATCTTTTCTGCCAGCTTGTGTCATGATAATCCAAGACCAGTAGAAACAAAGCCATCTTCCTAACATAGAAATCAGGCATATACTGTATATCTACAGCAATGTCATACCCAACAGGCCATTACAGTATACTTGTGTAGAGAAAGGTATTCTGTAATGCTGTCTTCTATGATCTCTCAGATTATTTTTGTTAATCATTTTAGAATCCAAAGGTTTAAATTCCTTTAAACTTAATACATTTTTTTTTACCAAGAATGTCCACAAAAAGCTTTGAAAACCCCATTTTCCCTCAGAGGGTGCCATAGTGACAGAGAACCAGGCTAGTAAAAACATTGCAAGGACAGATTTTTTTCATCATGAGGTATGTGGGTCCCAAATAGACAGGATGTTGTGCAGTATGGTAGACATTTCCTTGTTTTGCAAGAGGAAGGACATTTTTTTTTTAATCTGGCAGTAGTCTGAACACCAACAGAGAGACTAAAATTAGTTTCACATGCACTGAACTCGAACTTCCCTTGTTAGAACACAGACATACGTTCCTCTTGTGTTTGTACTCACCTATAGTACCGCGACTGGAGGTAAGTGGAGCACACCGCTTTGGACACGTGACTGGCCGAGCCAAAATCTATCACCTTCACCCGGTAGGGTTGCCTCACTGGGTCCACCAGCATTATGTTCTCTGGCTTGAGGTCTGCATGAATCAGACCCATACTCTTCAGCTTTTTCAGAGCGGTAGCGACCTGCTGTAGCACAGGTCTGATCACTTTAAGGGACAGCGGGCTGAACTTATTCTGCTTCAGGAAATCGTACAGGTTCTGCTCAAGCATCTCAAACACCAGGCAGGTGTGACTGCGGTGCTGGAAGCATTCGAAGGCTCGCACCAGGTTGTGCTCATCTGCATTCTCCCCACTTAGACGAGCGAGGATGCCAACTTCGATTTGACCCTGCCGAGCATACGAAGGGTGGTTCTTCAGGATCTTCACAGCCACAACTTCACCCGTGCCCCTTTTCCAGCACTTTACAACCTGGCCGAACGTGCCGCGTCCCAAGAAATCCAGCACTTCATAAGTATTCTTCATAGAACACAAGACTTCATGCTGTACCACCTGATAGTCCCCATCCGCTCCTCCAGACCCTCCTGCTGGACCTACGCCACCTGGGCCTGCACCCTGCTTGGGGGGGCCACCTCCAGCCCCCACATCTGCGGGCGCCGTCACAGCTGCATTCCCCACATTTGTCGTTTGCAACATGGCAGGTAACATTGACAGTTCTTCCACAATCTGCATGGCGCTCGCTTGGTTATCCAGTTCCTCACTTTTACGTTTCAGCCCACATCGCTGAGAGCAGTCGGCTGAGTTCAAACCTCCACAGTTCTCTTCTCTGTCGCCCTCCTCCTCTCCACCACCCTCGGCTCCTCCACTGCAGCCCTCTCCCCGTCCCCCTCCTCCTGCCCCTGTTGCTCCACTGCTGCCCCCACTTGCTGCGTCTGTCTGATGCTGCTTCTTGCCCTGGGAGTGGACCACCCCTTCGTCCTGGTGCTGGGCCGCAGCTAGGCCTGGCCCTCCTCCTCCTCCTCCTCCTCCGCCGCCGCCGCCTCCTCCTCCGCCGCCGCCGCCTCCTCCTCCTCCTCCTCCTCTTTTGCTAGGCTGCTGTCTCTGTACGCCGCGCACCACCACCGTCTGCACCGGGTACTCACGTCCTCCACGCACTTTCACACCCACCACAAAGTCTCGGTTCACAAACAAATGGGCTTGTTTTGTTGGGTGCACGACGCCAAGGGTTCTGCTGTTCAAATAAGTCTGCGGGTGTGCCCTCTCATGGTACACACAGCTGCTGGGCTCAACTTTGAGTTTCTTCACACTGCTAAAGGCACTTGTCTGGGTTGGATAAATGTGTGGTGGGTAGACCAAGACTTGTGAGGCCATACCTGCAAATTAAGACAAGAGAGCAAAAGGTAATTAGTTTGGATGCTCAGCAAACAACATCAACAAGTACAATGTGTCGCAAATAATTGCTTGATTTAAAAAACCATCACGAAAAACATTTCCATTATTACAGCTCAACATTAGACCTAACAGCGTGTGTTTATCCATGCTTATACACAGACACAGATGAATACTCAGAAACTCTGCTGAGGAGATCTGTATTTCAGTTTCCATTTCATATGTAAACATTCATATAAGGTATACTATGGTCTGGGACATATGTCTGCATGTTGCAGATGAATACCCTAACCTTATCCTACCCTTCAGAGCAACTAGGAATATACTATGATAGTCTTCAGTTGCAGTTTGTCATTGTGGACTACGGTTAAAATATGGGGGTGAAACGCACAAGTCTCCTTGGACATGTTCCTAAAGGGCTCATTCTAAAGTAATGAAAACAATTACAGGCACATTCCGGTGACAATACATCGATAAAATAGTATGATTGTGTAATATTCTATTTCTGCACATAGAAATAGATACAATTGTACAAAAATATTAATATTAATAGATATTTGTGATCAATATGAGTTGGCTGATTTGCAACATCTTACATTTTTCCTCCTGTGTATCAGTATCTGACCCTAAAATCTCTATCAGGGTAGCTCTAAGAAGAACTTTGTACAGGTTTATTAACCATATTTACACAAGTGCAAGGATGAAAAATATTTTGTGCAATACAAACAAGACCACATTTTTTCGGCCCCGTTTTGTTTCACAGATTTATCAGTAACCTTTTAAAACAGACAACAGTGGTACAATTATTACACTTGATGATGCCACAGCTAGTTGAGCCATAAAAACATTCAACCACCATCACTCCAAATACGTATATGTCAAGTGCATCAGCGCAAGAGTGCATGTCACAGTCGAGAGGTTGGGATCATCAAATTAAACCAAATTCTGCCCTATCCTCTGCAATCCAACCAACACCTCCACACAACTGATGACTAACTTCTGATAGGTTTACCTGACCATTTTCTGTCATTTAAATACATCCTACTACCTAGGCAACCAATAGAGATTGAGAGAGGATAAGGACAGACAAAAATAGAGAAAACACATATAAAAGGCATCACCTGGGACAATTACCTTTATTACCGATATGGTTTATTGTTCTCCGATTGTGATTTTGTCTCATACATTTCTTAATTCTAAACACCTCCTGAGCATCATTAGATGCCTTTTTGAATATTCTCAGTAAGCTTGTCACCCACCATCAGTATGCCACACTGGAGCCTATGACCCATTTTCACTCTGAGGCCCATTTATAGATACAAGCAGCTTATCCCCAAAGGCCCCAGACTTTAATCAATACTGTGGACTGTAGACCCAGGTATTACTAGCAAAAAAATCAGACATAGCCTTTCCATTATTCTGTATGCTGAATATGAACAAGTTTTAAACATGTAACAATCCTTTTAATGTCCCAATTCATTAAAAAAAAGAAATGTCTCTATCTCTATCTCTATAATGTCTATCAAAAGGACAAACAACTGAGTGAGGTGTGGTTTGTTGGAGATTACATTGAGCCTCCTAAAAAATCTCTGATGGAAAAAACACATTTTGTGATAACACACTCACTGCTGTTAGCCACCCGCACTGACTCTATTCTACCCAACAGACAAATACAAACAGTATCTAGTTTTAAAATGAAACATTACATCTGTACATTTGTACATTCCTGCCTCGGAAATAGATGCATAAATTGTCTGGTCTGGAGATAGTCTGTCTAGTACCAAAGTCCCTAGACAGAGGGAGCCTGCACTTGGACTGCTCTCATCAAGTGAACAATTAAGATGTCTCAGATTTAAATATCAGTGTAGTGTTACACAAGGTCCAACTTCAATTTAAGACGCCACTTAACTTGGGGATGAGTCAATTTCCCCAGCCACAAAAATGCAATCACTAAATAAAAGCTAAATATACAGTGAGTCTGACACAAGGCTCCGAAATAGGCAGCCTTTGTTGCTTCAAAGCCAAACGAATGGGAGCTGCTGCAATCATTATTATTATCTGGAGCCAGATACTCACTTGGTCAGCCACGAGGCTCCTCCTGTGGCTTTGCATTCAAGATTCTTTGTCTTTTGTCAATAGTCGTACAGAAATACATATAATGGAATTTCCCATCACTCATGCAGGAATTAAACAAATCTCAGAATAAAACTAAAAAATAGAGCAATCAATATGCAAAAGAAATAGAAAAATAAGCAATCAATAAGAAAAAAGTAAAAACATTCACTCTACATCTCGTGCCTACCCGGTCAACATGATCACGTAGGCAACATATGCTGTACACATTATTAAGAATAAATCAATGTAATTGTACATGATCATTTACATGGCATTTACTGTGGTGATTGCTTTTGCATAGAAACTGTTCAAAAGTCAGGTTGTGCAGATTTTTAATTTTCCTGTATCTTCTGCCAGAGGGCAGAGGGTTAAACAGATGGTGGGTATTACATTCTTCAAAGTTGCACAATCTTCTCAAAAAAACTTGAGCTGCTAAGTAATTGCACAGAGTTGAACCTTTGACCCTGACCGACCCCAAATTAAATTGAGAAGAAAATAAACACGAGACACCTGTCTGCAATGAACAAATGGCAGTGACTGATGAAGCAAAGGGGCCCTCAGGCAGAGAGATGATGGTTATAGGTGACAAGAACAGGTGATGAAAGTCAAAGCATGTTGTGTGTGGAAAAGAACACACACAACTAAGAGCACATTTAAACTCGTGCTGTTTGGTCAAACCCTGGACCATTTCCGCAGATAGTTGAGTTTGTTATGGCCTTGTCCAAACGGAGACGATGTTTTTCTTTGTCATTTCGATTTTTTTTTTTCATACAGACGGCATTCGTGAAACGACTGAGAACGCTGTAGTGTAGCCACCAGGCCTGAGTGGCGCTATAACGCTGCCACAGATATACACCAAAAACAGAGAAGACATGAGGCATGCACACCAAACTCTTACGTTGTAAACGAACACAAGAGGTAGAACTTCTGCTCCGGGTCACATTGGATTACAAGTAATCCGCCATTGTTGTTGATGGTGGGTTAGCACATACGGGTTAAGGGAGGGAGGTATGACAGGTGTGAGAGATGCATATTTCACACAGTGAAATGGCAGTAAAGATTTGTATATGACAGCAGGAACATCCTAAAACCAGGAGGGTGTGTTGTACACTCACATAGCCCAAAGCCACAACTGAAGAGTCATTGAACCTATTCATGGCCATGTGGTTTGCCCTCACAGAGACACAATGTGGCTGCTATCAGCTCAGCTTTCACAGGAACATGTGAGCTATAAATGTTTGCCATCTTCCAGCATATTCAAACACAGGCCCAGAGCATTCACGCAAAGCCAGATTATCATACTGATTACGTTGACTTGCATGATGAATCTTGTCTGTAGGGCTGAAATAACTAATCACTTACTTATCAATTGTTAAAACTGCTGACAACTAATCTGGCAATTAAAAGGGTATGTCAAAAAGCAAGGTCAATTTTATTTTTCTTGATGAGGAGGTAGTAAATGTACTCTAAACATAATTCTTGACACTCTTTTTGTAGCGTAGTTCCGCTGTTTTATTACAGTTTCTTTGAAAAACTGATTTCCGAGAATGTAGATTTATCACATGGGGAAAAAAATAGCTTTGTTGTTTAATTAAATAGAATACACAAAAAACAACTCTACACACGATCCTTAATTTGTGGACCAAAGACAGACTTTGTTAAAATATGCTAAAAATCAAACCATAATTGGTAAGCCATGACTTGATTCTCTCAGAATTGAGGTCACGATTTGCTCCCATGATATTGAAAAACCTTTTTTTTTCTTTAAATAAATCATTTTAGTATATGTTGTCTCCATTCAGATAGCAAACACATGATGATTATTAGCTTATAGTAATAAGCAGACTGTATTTTTGGCAAAAAATTCATACGCAGGTTAACCAGCATTACACTCTCATTAAATATCAGTATCAAATATCAATAAAATATACCCTACCATAATATTAGTGGGGACCTGCCCAACCAACAGCAACCACCGCCCCCCTTGAGGGTCAATCAATTTTTATTTAATTGTATTTTCTATATAATGCCAGATCACAACAGATGTCATTTAAGGTTACCCTTTCTAGAACAGGTCTATATCTTGTTATTTTACAAAACAAACAAAGACCTTGTTATCTTATCTAAACAATACGTCATTTGTATCTCTACATAGCTGTGCATGTCCAATACTTCTCTGCTCTCTGTATCGTGCACAGCGGAGTTCCGCCCTGATGCACACACACAGACAGACAAGAGCGTGCAAACACAGGTAAGAACACTCCCACCAGTGGACAGAGAGCACGCACCAGCAAATATGTAGCATCAAGCACCTGAAAAGCAAACAAAAATGTCAGTGTTTTTTTTAATGCCCCCAGGGTGGTGATGGTGGTGTGCGTCTGCTCCCACCCCACATCCCCAAGGAAACCAAAATTTGTAAACCAAGGGCAAACACTAGAAACACATGAATTTTTGTTCCACAGGTCAAAGCTATATTCGTTGGCTGATCACACTAAGCATAACCAGTTGTTTTTTTTGGTCTCTTCTTTCCTGTGTCTTCATGTGTCTACAGGTCAAATTAGATTTCAACAAAACAAGGTCAAACTGCTGGCTCAGATCAGGGTTATGTTCTCTTCCATAATATTGTTTCCTAAACTAATTTTTGTTTCTCATGATTTCAATTTTATCTATCTCGAGTGACACACAAAAATGTGCGTTGTTTAAATTAATGCCTTAAAGTGTGGTCTGTCTGCTTTCTGCTGGTCACGTCTCTGTAGTCTGAAAAGGGTTTGTCACCTTAATTCAATTACACAACCTCTCGGCACACTTTGCTTGTGTCTCGTGGATATGATCATTTCTGCAAATTAAATGACAATTTTCTAAACGCATGTGATGACATCTTATTTCATTCTTAAAATCATGACTCATCATGTGATTTAGAACAGGGTGAAGAGACTTATCCTACCAAGGGTCGGTTCAATGTTTATGCAATCTATTAAGCAGCATGTCTAACTACCAAGTTCGTGGTCTCCAGAGAGCTGCTGCAGCTTCTCTTTTGCAAGGTGCCAGATGAAAGTGTGACTCACAGCTGGTTTTCTGGGCTTGATTCAGAGGATCTTAAGATGACATGAGTATTTTTATGTGTCGCAGCAGTATTTTGCCCAAAACAGAGAAAAACTGCTATGTAATGTATGTCTCCTCTGGATAACTGTGCAGTTTATAGACCCACGGGAGGTTACTGAACATATGTCTGGATATTCTTCTTGGTTTTCAGGCCAATAATGTTGTGTTGTTGTGGAGGTTGTCAGATCTGTTGGGTTGTTCCCAGTAAGAATGCTCAGTTACTTTTCTCACTTTTCCAGGTTTAGACACCCATCACCTGAGGGAGTTCTGAAAACTCACCTGAATTCTGTCATAGATGTCACAGCATGGTTTTGTTATAGCAGAGTAGGAAATTACATATTGAGCTGCAAAGACAGCAGTTTCTCCATCCAGTCAAACTTGGCACTAATCACATGCAGTGACGCTACTTGACTCTTTTACAATCAACTGGTACAGTTATCATTGTTTCGCCTGTGTCACATGTGTCTCAAGAGTTGTAAACTGGTCGTACACAATATAGGAACACAGACCCAACATACTAATCAACAGTTTTCATCAAACAAGCTTATATTTCTTGTTGGAGGGGATATCAACACACTGGTGGAGTGAGTTACCATTGTTTTTTCCCTAACCAGTCTCTGGACCAAAGCCTCTACTGTGTCACTAAGTCTCAATAGCGCAACAGATATTTTCCTCTTTAAAATTATGATAATAACAAATCATAGCATCACAACCTCATCTTCTCGGCACAACATATCTCTTAATCTCAATGTTTTGTTCCCTGGCTCATGTCTGTTTTTACACCTCAAGATAACAGCACTCGAAAAGCAGTGCTTAAATTGGCCACAAAGACAGACTGGCAACGAGCTGCTGTACATACAGCAAATCTGTGCAGCATGACATCACATGACAGCATATCCCAGAGCTCTAATGCCTCCCAATCTCTGCTTATATCCAGTGCTGTGTTGTTTGTACAAATCATTTAAGGGGGGAAAAAACACCTAAACATGTGTTTACTGGCTTTGCTGTGCAGACTTGTCTTCTGACTTTATGGGTATCGTTTTGACTCGCAACCTTGCTCAAGAGGCCTTGCTACTGATAAACTGAGGAATGTGACACACATACAGCAGACAGGAGTGGCCAGAAAAGGGGGAAACAACACAAAAATAGCAGTATTCTTGTCTCAAACTTTCACTGTCTTCTCATGTGACCCACTATGAACAACCATGAATTACCAGCCTGTGATGACTATTGTTCTGCTTAGATCTAACGAACCAAAACTTCCATTCGGAGTCTGATGTGAGCTGAAAATTCCCACAACAGCATCTATTGCCTAGGAAAATATTATGATCATGCAAGACCCACATCCAGGCTGGGAAATGTATGTAACTATACTGCATGAGAATACCATTAGAAACTCGGTTTCCTTTTTCTGGTTTGATCAGAAGACAAACAAGTGTTTCTGGGAGCAGGATGTTAAAAGTGATAGTTAACCTGTCATAAAAATACCAAGTACAGCAGACTATACTACCAACAATTATACAGAGGCTATGTCAGTTCTGCTGGTAGGTTGGTGGTACCACCCAGACCATCACAGCATAGCACAATCAGAAAAACGATACCTCCTTTTCAACATTGGGAGAGCACAGAGTACCTGTGAGAGAGATTCAGTTGGCGTCTCTGAGGGGGCAACATTTGTATCTGCGGTTTCTAAAACACTAATCTTCGGCTACCTATCACGTCGGAGTGTAGTTTGACTTCCGTTTGGTTTGTTTGTGTTGAAGAGGTTACCTGTCAACACAACCTGCTCAGGTGCCCTGCCCAACATTGCAGTTGGTTTTGAGAAATGAACATACGTATTTGCACAGATCCTTCAACTTTCAAGTGTATGAACAAGAGGGGCACGTGAGAGAAGTACTACTTAAACAGACTAGTATAATAAAGAGAACACCCTGTCTTTAATCCCTTAGAAATAACAGATGCTTCATACTACGCTGCCTACATTTATGTGTGGGCTCCGTCTGTTTTGCTAACGGGTGGTGGTAATGTCAAAGCCCACACATGGGACTGGAGCTTAATCATTACCACTACAGCTCCTTTTCCAGACAAAAACACAACCATCCTAAGCAAATTATTACAGGCACACTGGGTATGATTTACGTGGCATTCATCCTAAATATGGATACTAACACTCTGTTACTAACCAACTTGTGTGAAGAGGCAGATAAGAGTGTGCAATTCTACAATTTACTTACTTTCAAGAAAAAGCTAAAGACCCAGCTTTTTCCATGAACACCAGTGAACTTAAGCTTGTCTCTAGCCCAAAACTCTTAAGAGGTCTCTGATCCAGCTCTGATAGACATATATAGGCTTTTAGACTGATATCGATAATTGTGATGTTGCTGATGACAAAAGCAGGTCAATGACGAGATTGATAGCACTATAATGTTGTAACTGATGTTAGTGTTTCGATTGACTTTCAAATCTATATAAAAACAAAACTTAAAAAATGAAAGACCAAACCAAAAAACTTAATTTGCCTCTATGTGGCATGTCTGCACCTGTGTCCAACAGGGCTTAAAGCAGTTTGCAACACTTATCTTGTTCTTCCTGTCTAGATCTTTGCTTTCGTTCCACGTCCTTTGGATAAAAACCTCTGCTACGTGAATTGCAGAATGTATTATCACCTTGATGTGCATATTGTTGTTTTCATTACTATATTTGCTATATTTTATATGCTATATTTTCTTTTTGTCTTTTCTAATTTGTAACGTTTTATTACTGCGTGAGTCGTCTTTTGCAGTGTGACATTTTAAAGGTGTTTGCCTCCCCTGCGGTTTTCTGCTGTTTGTCTTCAAATTCACAGTTTTACATATAGAGCTTTGTTACTGAATCGAATGAGTTTATTGATATTATTAATAGTACCACGGGTTATATCGTTCATAAGGTAACACGGCTACGACACTACATGTGTGATTACGTTAATAATTCTAAAGTCCTATTTATTTATAGTCTGTATCGCTTGTGATGCCTCTAAATTAACACTAGGTGGTTACGTAAGGTCAAAGGTCTGTTGAGTCTAAGTTCTGGCTGAACAGGGTTTCGCTACGTAAACACTGGTGCCATGTGTTATCCAACATTTAAGGCGAATAAGACCAACAATCACGAGTGCTTCGCGTTAAGTGGTGGGCTGTATCTTGTCACGATACAGGCAACATGTTAAAAAAGACATTAACAGGTCGCCTTGACAACACAACAGTAGCCTTTGGGCCAGAATACTCGTGTTAATAATTAGCACCAACGTCATAGCTGCTGTTGTTTGCCAGAAAACAAATACTTCAACAGTTGTCGCTGAATGCACGTATTTGTCGACATAGCTAGCAACACAACAACACAACCTCGTTGCCGCCCAAAGCCCATTAGCTAAGTTTGCGGCTAAGTTATGACTTTTTATTGCGTCACGTTCCGACTGTCGTGTCAAAGCTTTAGCCACAGATAGAAAAACGCCTTCGACAGCCTCCCTCGGAAAACACTCACCTTCACGTAGAGTCACTATAAGTATAATCCAGGGCTTCTCTGGACATGTTATGGACTTATAAATCCATAGCATGCACAGTTCGCCTGCAATGCTGCCATCTTGTCCTAGACGACAGGAAGGGAGAGCTCGCTCTCGATAACGCCATCATCTCCCTCATGTTTAAACACTAAATAAGTCCAACATTTACGCGTCCCGACGCACAACACTGGGCCAGGTAGGCAGCGACGCTTCTCAGTTTCTTCTCTTTGACCCCGGGGCGACGCAGTCCATGTCTGAGCGGGTGTCCGTTGGCCCGTCTGGACGTGCTGTTGTGTGGCCCTGCCACCCTCTGACACGTCCCTTTTTCTCTAGCAACTGCAAGCGAATGTTTGTGAACTGACGGCATCAAACCAGACCTGGCCAATCGATCTGCGAGCTCCGAGAAGCCTTCGACCCAAACAAGGAGCCTCGGCGTCACTGCCATTCATGTGCAACACAAATACCCATGTTTTCTTTTTTCCTTTTTTCAATTGACACATTATCCTCTCTCGAAAAAAGCACACGTGGTGAGAGAGCAAACGCTGGCTGTCTCAAGTCACGTGTTCTCATCCGCGTTCTACATAATTAATATTTAGTTTTTATTGCCATTTAAATATAGTTGTTTTCTGGCATACTCCAGTGTTCTGCCAGTACGTTTTCATTTCATTTGGCTCCTGT
>JAFBJT010015114.1:23362-33956 GCA_016785325.1 Chascanopsetta lugubris | reverse complement strand
GTGAAAGATGCAGGGGAGGTGTTGATTTGCCTCATAACACTATTTTGTTGTTGGTTTTTTTTTAAGCGTGATTTGGACTATTTTTCATGGGGGTTTTTTTTGTTTGTTTATTTCTATATATTTTTGTGTCTTTATTTATTTGTGTCCTCGTGGACATACTGCAGGGGAGACGTTAAATGTCCTCAGAGCATTTTTGTTTAGATTTTATTGTGAGTTTTTTTTTTTTTGTTGAAAAGAAGGGAAGAGAAATTGTGAGTTTTTTTTTTTTTTTTTTTGGTGATATTTCTATATATTTTTGTCGCTATATTAATTTGTGTCCTTTATCAGGCGCCCGGACGCCCGGGGCGGGACCGACCCCAGATTCATCGTCTATTTCTGTACATTCTGAAAATTCCAAGGGGTTGATTTCTTATTTTCAAAACTTCCTCCATTGGAATCAAGTCCTTTGCTGAAGTGTTCAGATGCTGAGTTCCCTCCCTCCTTTGGCAGCTTCTCTGCGCTCTGAAAGCGCATCTACACATCTGGATTCCCTCCTCATCAGATCGGGAGGCGAAGCAGCTGTGAACCGTCGTCAGGTTTGGAACATGAAGGGTTTTTAATGCTCGGCCTCTTTCCTGAGCCAAGATTCAAAGCTGTGAGTTCAAAGCTGAGCGGAAGGTCTGAACACTTAAGGAGAATAAACGCTTCTATACAACAAACAACACCAACAGAGTGTTGGCGTCCACTGATGAGTCGGGTGGTAATGGTGGCGCGTGCAACCGCATAATAAAAAAGGTACAATGTGTAACGTTTGGTTAAGGTGCAATTTTCCATTTTGATCAGCAGAAATAAATGGAATAAAAATGATACAGGTGTTTTAAGGCACTGAGCTGCAATACACAACCTGACCACTAGTTGTTACCAGGTCCTCCACAGTCCTTTCTCGAGCCCTTAATATTGTTAGTTTCACAGTTTTCTCGCAGTCACAAGAACAAGCAATTTTTTTTTTGTTCGGTGTCTTGCCCAAGGACACTTTGGCAGAGACAAAGAAGGAATCGAACCGCTGACCTTCTGGGTGTCAGGGGCGATCCGCTACAACCCCTGAGCCACAGTAGCTAAAATAGATGTGGAAAGGTTAAAAACCAAAGGGTTGTTGGTTGATCCCTCGAAAAATAAAATAAAATAAAAAATAAAATAAAATAAATGCACTTCAGATGCAGAGTGCTAATATATACATTTTTTGTTGTTGCTTTGTAAATAATGAACTTGAAGTGCATCAACTGCCTCCACCTCAGGAGACGCGCCCTGCGCTTTTAAACAGACCTAATTAATCGATCGGCAATTCAGCCGCCAGCTATTATAACAACCGTTAAACGGCCGCAGCCCCTGTAACTTGCGCTGTGAAGTCGATGAAGAGTAGAAAACTGCTTTTATAAATACAATCCAAATCTAATTAGACTCAGCACTAATATCACGCTAGTCCTAGAAAACGGAACCATTCAGCAGGAATATGCAAAGACTGCGGGAAACCGTTTGCCAAAGGACCATTGGAAACGATAATAGAGTAAGAAGAGCCGAGAGAGTCCGACAAACAACAAACAAACCAACAAAGGTTGACAACAGCTGCCTACTCATGGAGAACTTCTGCTCCTTATTACCACACCAACAGAACAACACAGAAGGTTGTTGGAACGGGTGCCAATCGCAAAACATCTGAATAAAAATCGCAAACGGCTGGAAACAAAGGGCTCGGCGCTTCGTTGTCAATATCGCAGCTTTGTTTGTGCCTTGGCAGCGGATCCCGACATAACTCAAAACAAGCGCGCCCGCCGCAGGTCAGGCTGCCAGGTGTTTGGTTGCAGCGCGATACCCTCAGATAGTCAATCACTCTTTCTGGAAGCCGCCCAAACGCGCACAGCCCGACACTAAAAACTACATCTATTATGGCGACAACAACAACAACAACAACTACGGCAACACACCCGGTACGTCGTAGTTAACCCTCAGATGCTCCGTTAAAAAAAATAAATAAAAAAAAAGACGTACGTGATTACGCCTTGCGCACAAAAACCTGTTCATATAAAAACAATTGTTAAAAATGAGTCATTTTTGTCCTAATTGTACACAGCAAATATTCATGCATTTAAAAACTTAACCCTTCAAATTGCCATGTTTTTGTCCTGATTCTACTCCACTTTACGTTTCCTGTAAAAAGAAATGCATACTTTGCTGTCCACACTGAATGCCACAAAAGAAGAATAAAGAATACTGATATGATTAGGAAGTAAAGGAAGTAACAAACCAATTCCTGTAGGAATTAGAAAAGTAATAGAAAAGTATTTTCTCCATTTGCCATATATGGTAAAAAATGACGTCATCGGGAAGAAAATCTCTCAGACCACAAACTTAAGCCTCAACAAGTGATTTGAGTGGGTTTCAATGTCCAACCTTTTTGGGCACAGGTGTGGAAATGTGAGTATTGGGGTTCACATTGTTTACAAGAGGCAAAAAAAATAAATAAAAATAGCAATCAATAAATTCAGAACCCCCAAAAACCTCAACCTTTGTGTGAATCCTGAACAATATGCACGAGGAGCTGCTAAAACACGCAAGAAATAAAAAGCCACAGACACGACATGGCGTCTGGGTGAGTCGAACTGAGCATCTCCAGCTCTCTGCGCCGCCTTCACACACTTGAGGATTTTCTCAGCGTGTCGCTGTAAAAAGAGACAACAACGGAAAAAAAAGAAAGAGGGTGATCCCGGGGCGATAAGACATCTGGAATAGAAAAATAAAATATAAAGCGAAGCGGCTCGGGTCGTGCACTGGTGTGCCGCCGACACATCTGAACAGAAAATATTAACTTTGCCCATGTGGACTCGGCGGCGAGAGGAGGAGCGGGAGATCATCACACAGGGCTGAATGAGATTCAGAGGCTCATCCATAGTCGGGCACAAAGCCCACTTCAGCAGAGATGAGGGCCAAGAGAGATTGGTAAAGGTCAACACTGCAAACGGGCATAAAATGAAGTATAGGCTTCATTTCAGTGGCGTTGCTGAAATGTAAGGGGGGGGGGGGTAGGGGGGGGGGGGGGGGGGGGGGGGGGGGGGGGGGGGGGGGGGGGGGGGGGGGGGGGGGGGGGGGGGGGGCGCATAAAACTCTCGGAAAACAGACCGACCACCTTTCCACATAGAAGTACTCTTTATTCCATCCTCCGCAGGGTCCATTTTATTTTATTTTTTTTATTACGTGCGATTTATGTTGAGGACCTTTTAAACGCATCAGCGCCGGACGACATGTTACATCTGCATTACGGGGGGGAAAAAAACGACGATACGGCGATATTTTGTTGAATGCGTTTCACGGAGGGCCACGTACACGCGAGGCGGGGCCGCGGTTTACGCTAACGTAATAAATGACAGCGCAGCAGGTCTCAGGCGGGATTCCAACCTAGCGCTTTTGGCCTTTTCAAAAAAGGCGGCTAGTCCATCCCCTGAGGCACTGAGGCTATAAAAACAAACCTAGTTAGCGGGCCACTGCTAGCCCACGGGCCACCGTTCGGACAACCCTGATTTAATGGGTATAAACGGGAGGTGGGATTCGCTGCAGGCCAGGTAAAAAAATGGCTCCCGCACCACTGTTGGCCCACAGGCCACAGAGTGGACACCCCCGTAAAACACCACGCGCTGGACCCGTCCGTTGAACACAACGCACAGAGAGTCATTCTCGGTACTTTTCCATTGTTCATTGCCAAATACAGCGTGTTGCACCGCGAGCGCCGTGAGTAATGGCGGCTATAATTCACTAATACGTTTGCAAGGTTAACGGGAAGTAAATCTTAGTCACTTGTAAACCGCGACGACAAGAGGAAAACACTTTGAAGAGCAAGCGCAAACAAATTAAATGCGCCTGCTAATTTCAGCCCGAGCAGGTAAACATTAACATTCAGCAATGCGTCGTTTTGTTTATTTATCGTTCTGAAGTAATGGATATTAATTTGGATAAATCAACCTGATTTATTCGCTTCCGTTTCCCCACATTTCGGAGCGGTTGTTTTCGCGGCGCGGGAAGCGAGGCTGCAGCTTTCGGAGATATATGCTCCCTGCATTACAAACCTCCAGTTATTTCACTCCTAACAATCAGCCTCCATACCCCCAGAACCCCCCCACCCCTCTTACCACCCCCGGGGGGGTTCGGATCAATATGGTTGCAAATGATAATATGAAATCCGGGCCCTGGCCATGAAGTCGGGCTCCTGAAGGTATGAGCCTGGAAACGTGCAGCAGCTCCTGCTGATGGACGACATGATAAATTAAATACTCTCTGGGTTTCAAGTGAAGGCACTCACGTTCGGAAATATTGATCGGCGCTGGTGAGACGATACCGATACGCACAATACACTGCCATTGAGATGTGGACGTTAGATTTGGGTGGTTTTTGTCACTTCTAAAAAAAGATTACAAAACAACGACATACTGACATTTTCATGAATTTATAAATGACTGAAATGTTCATTTTATTCTTCCACTACCCTAAAATGAGCCCATTAATGTATATTTACATGAGGGCGGGGAGGGGGGGTGTCCTCTCTATGGGGGCCGCCATTTTATTTATTTATTTATTTTTTTTACAGTAGTCAATGTAGCTTCACCTCACTAAAGTTGACCATTTTAACAAGGGAGTCTATGAGGCCAGCCTCAAGTGGCCACTCTGTGAACTGCAGGTTTTACCACGACTGCCGGCTGCGCATTAGCGCAAACGCTGAATGCTCGGATGCTTGATTTTAATCCCAATCCCACCATATCCTACTGTGCTTCATTCTCTCTCTATACGATGTGAATAATATATTACCTGATGAAAGCTTGTGGGTAAACAGGCCGAACGTAAACATCTTTCGAGTTTTAATGACAACTGAACTCGACCATAGCTTCTCCTGCATGTTCAGAAGAGGTGAGGCGATGGATCCAACATGCAACCTCACCTCTAGAGGTCGCCAAATCTTACACACTGCTCTAAAGATATCACGAGTATCTCGACACAAGCGCAAGTGCAAAAAAACAAAACACACACACACAAAAAAAAAAAAACGTAGCTCCGAAAAAAAGAAATAAAGAAATAAAAATGGGTCAAAATAATCTTTCGAAGCGCAATTGCCCTTACAGTCCATCATCGGCGAACGTAAACCCACTCGGAGGGGGGGGGGGGGCACGGCGTGTAAAAGTGCGATGACAAAGCGCCTCGCAAAGGGAGACTGACAGCGCGCGGCGTGGTCGGGGCAGCGAGGAGCTAATCTTTAAGCCCATTCCCCACTTGTCTGAGCACATTTGCCTCTGGCTCGGGGCTTATCCCTACAGATGTATATCTGTCAACAAAAAAGGCACGAGCGGCAGGGGGGGGGGGGGGGGGGGGGGGGGGGGGGGGGGGGGGGGGAGCAGTGGCTCTTTCTGCACAGCATTTGTCCCCTTTACTGGATTATTCATTTTTGCAATATAGTAACACGGCGGCGGCAGCAGCAGCAGCAGCAGCAGCGGCAGCGGCGGCTCCGGAGCCAGCACTTGGCAGCCGGGAGACGCTCTGCGGGGATAAGCCAACCCTCTGCAGAGGGAGAGTGTGTATCCTTGAGTGTAAACCACCTTCCTGCCATACCTTGCCTTGGGCTCAGCCAGCTTTATTCCTCACGCCTGATTATTCCGAGTCGCAGGGGGACGCGCCCTTGCCTGCATGTCACAGGCTCCCAATATAGTACGTGACATTTTGGGGACTTCACTTTGGCCCAATGTTCGTCCGTTCATCTAAGGACATTTCCAAAACCCCATTTTCACATCCCAGCAAAAGTTCCCATGATAGTGGAGCGGCTCGAAATCAGCAGGCGCCCACAATGAGTTCGGGCCATTGGCTGAATATAAAGATGGACGCTGTGATGTCACACACACAGGTTTCTGCAGAGTGCTTAGGGGGCCCCGTAGTGGGCGGTTCGCTTGTCAGCCATCTTGCCGATGCCCAACTCCTGCTTCCTGGTTCATTCGACAGAAGGGGCGGCGCACAGGTGGAGCTGGAGCTGGTGGTGCCGTCGCAGCATTCTCACAACGTGCCCGCGGGTGTCACTCCAGAGGCCACGCCCCTTAAGAATGCACAATTTCAAACGTCAATCAGATTTTTTTTTTTAAAAGAGCGAATTAGAAGAGACATCACCCCTCTAAAGTTGACAATCTTAAGTCAATGGGGCCAGCCCCAAGTGGCCACACAGCGAACTGCAGGTTTTGCCATGACTACCAGCTGCACATGCACTGCCCCTATTTCTACTCTACTCAGTTTTTCTCTATATGTTATGAATAAATTATAACCTAATAAACGCTGGTGAATATGGGTCGTTATGAGGAACTTCAATCCTATACATTCCTTTTAATCTTGTTGATTTACTGGAATTTTCGTCCTGATGAATGCAAATGAAAAACACTGACATGATTGGAAGCCTTTCTTATCATCTTGTGTTTGTGTGAATATGCATGCATTGTGCATAATGTCTGATGGAACCGGATTCCCGTATATGAGCTCACGAATGCAAATTGATAAAAGCATAAATGCATTAGTATCACTGAAGAGTCATCACTGAATAATGGATGTTTTCTGAAACTTGTTGCACAAATTTCAATATTTGGGATAATTGCGTTTTTTCTTTTTTACACTTCCTTCAAGTTTGTGATGTAACTTTGTGTTTGAATGAATCACGTTCTCACAATTTGAGATAACACACACACACACACACACACACACACACACACACACACACACAGCGGGAGTCCAGTCGTGGCTCTGTGTTTAAAAGAAATATCAAACGCTGTACAAGACATGTTTGAATTATTAATGACAAACCTCAATTCCCTCGCTTATCGGGAAGGAAATTTTTTCATTTACATTACCAGAGAATTATTCATCCTCTAGCTACTTGTCTCTCTCTCTCTCTCTCTCTCTCTCTCTCTCGCTCTCTGTAGTTTTTGACGTGTGCGGTAACCTGATTAAACTCCGGAGGAGAGGGAAAAAGGAAGAAGAGGGGAGACACTTTCATTTATCCTCCGCTTTGCCCTCATTACCGCTCGCACGCGTTACGGTCAAACACACACTGACGCTCACATCACCTGCAGGTTGTAACTCGCCAAAGTGTCGTGACGAGATCAGAAATGATGAAGCGGCTGCTTGGTCAAACAAAAGGAAAGTTCCCTCTGGAGGTACAGGCCCTTTTCTTGAGGGGCTCGGTGATGAAACACTCGAGTGGCGGGAACGTAAGAACAAAGAGAGCATCATGAAACTCGTGTCTCGCACAAAGCAGCCCCACTGGTCTGCAAAGAGACTGGGCCCAGCCACACCACATGGCTCATTAGCATCACTAGCCTGCCCGTTAGCGGCTAAGCGGCTCTGAACTAGTCTGCGTTGGGTGTCCTTACAATTCTTTGGGTGGACTCCGGTGGTGGTGGGTTGGGTACACGCGTGGCACCCAGGTCTCAGGACCCGAGGGTTGCCCGTTTGAGCCCTCGTGTGGCCACTGCCGGAAGTGCCGTTGTTGCCCAGAGGGAGTACCAAGCCTCTGGACTATAGGTCGGTGCAATACCTCTATTGCCGTGGAGACACCAAACAGTTGCAGGAACCGTCCTTCGCAAGAGACGCCAAGCCCAGATCTGGACGCCCTGTGGTCGTAGAAGATCCCCCGACGTCAATAGCAAAGACTAGGCCACTCCCACTCAGACCCTTCTCACTTTCTAATTGGCTCAAATCATCCTCAGACCCTCCCTCTCCACCTCTAACTGGAGAATGGTGAGTGTCCTGGCGCAAAATGGCAGCAATTGTTCATTGAGGACAAGGGACAGTGTGGGCTTCAGTATCTTGCCAGCAGACAACTCAACATGCGGAGTTGGGTAAGGCCAGAATCAAACCCCCGTTCCTCCGGTCAAAAGGACAGCTCCTCTCACTCCTGGAAACACCGGGAACTCCGCAGGAGAGCTAAAACCTTTGGGTCACGACAGCACATTAAACATTTAGACGGCTGCTGCTCTGCAAAGGCTGCGGCTGCAGATAAAGAGTCCGTCCAGCAGTGCATTTAATACCAGAACGTAGTCGTTTCTAAAAGGAGGACGAGGATTCTGCATCACGGAGCTCGAGCGAGGCCGCTCAGGCTGAAGTCGTGCGACGTGGCGCGTCAACCATCAGTTAGGCCGTAATCACGCGGGAGACGAGGTTGTGGTTCAGTCTCGTTAGCTGGTTTGTTGTAGTAGCTATCATGAACCGGCTTTCATGAACACCTCTGCCCTTAAGCTGGACTCCTGCCCTAAGGTCTCTGGTCCAGCGCTTACAGATATATAAGACTTATAGTCAGGAATTGGTGATTTGTTGATGACAATAGCATGTTAATGATGAGATTGGGGAGGTTTTTAATATGATGACACCGACGTTAGCGCCTTCATATCCATCTCTTGACCTCGACATAGCAGGCACGGCACTTGTGTCCAATGGGACTCAAAGCAGTCCGCATCATCTCTTCCATCCCGTTCCTCCTGTCTAGATCTTCACTTGTGCTGCACGTCGCTTCGGATAACAGTGACTGCTCAGTGAATTACAGAATTGCGGTCGAATTTTAGCTAGCGGTGCTTTGTGTCGCAGTAGCTCCACAGACACAACTTTGTGCAAACGACCGGGATGACAGCAGAGAGACCCTGATATCTTTGTACGATATCAAATTATTTCAGTCCTTGAATACACATTTTAAAAACCGCATGATGGTCTGCCTTTGCATGTTTCACATTCGACCTTGGTCACAGAGCAGATTAAATAAAGCACAGATTCCGAGGGTTGCGCGGACATCTTGGAGGCCTGCGCCCGATTAGTTTCATTTACCGTTCAGACGCTCACATCCCCTACAAAGTAAGCACGTTAAGGTTTCTTTGACGTAGACCTTTGGGGGGGGGGCGCTGCCCTGGGCACTGCCCCTACATCATGTGTTTGAAGCGCAGCCCCGTGGCATTAAATATTTAAAGTGAGGCCCCTTGAAGTGGCCACTATCCCAGCAGAGCTCTGTGGGCCCTCTTCTCTCTGGCAGCCTGTCACGGATTCAGAATGGCTTCCAAAACCGGGCATCCGCTTTTTTTGCCTCGATATTATTGTGTGAGCTGATGATGCTTGGGGGAGGTTTAAAGGTGCAGTGTGTGAGATTTAAAGTACTTTGCAATTTTGGGACTTCTCAATGTCACGATGTCATCCCCTAGATCGGCCAATCACATCAAGAGCTGTGTCCGTTGCCTCCCAACTCTAGAAGACAAACTATACATGGCCCATCATCTGGAATCTATGATCAGACTTGATCGCACCATCAAAGACATTTGAGCGGTTTAAACATATTCAAGTGGGCACATTTCATTGATTATGTGTAATCGTTGGGTTCAGATGATGCAATCAGCCTGAAACACTCAGGTCAGGGTAATGAGGTTATACAGCAAGTGAAGTCCTCACAGCACTTGGGGCTAAATTTGACACCTTGATGTATTTTTACCTCCAATTATCACCAATAGGGTGATTCATCAGCAGGTGTGACTTCAGATGACCAGGGTTCCTTTATTTGGACCATGAAGATTCTTTCTTTTTTTTTTCAAACAAAGCCTCGACTGTTAATCATCAGTCCTCTGACACTCAAATAAGAATATTAAAATAGCAGTTCAAGGCGAGAAATATGAATAAAATTGAGGACAATCAGAGTGCGAAGCGATAAGCTCGGCTCTGGTGACTGTTTTCTTGAACCAGCAATAATGGGAAAGTCGACACTGAACTTTTGGTATTTCTGATTTGCATCTGACATTTAGAAACGGTATAAACATTTTCTATATATCATTAATTATTCTGGATACCGTGAAGGCATTCTGAATAGAGGTAAACATGGAGGAAATGCAGAGGGAATGATCGTTTGTTCTGCTGACCGTCAACAAACAAGAGGGGGCTACGCACTATATGTCAACCTGCAATGACTGAGAGGTGACGGCAGACAGAGGCCCCGTGGAAACATCCCATAAACGTGTCCGATGCTCAGGCTTTAAAAAGAGAAACCTGGTGTTCGGAGGAAGGATTAGAGTCTAAAAGAGAAAGGGATCGATGGCGAAGGGGCGAAGGAGGGCATGATGCAAGGAAGAGGAGGCTGGATGTGTCATCAGGTCACGGCTGGATGTGCACCACTTGACTGGAGCTCGAGATGGGCAGTGCAGTGAGATGTGTGTGTGTGTGTGTGTGTAGGGGGGGGGCAGCTGAGGGGGGGGGAGGCACAGACCCAAGTGAAAGATAAGGAGGAGGATGAAAACAACAGACATTGAGTAAAGAGTAAAAATAAAGTTTCGATTTTGAAACTATGGTGTTTTCTGTTATTTGTTTACGACTGCGCGACACAGAGGTGGCGCTAATCTACTGTCCGGACACTGGCACCGCTCTGCCAGCAGGGGGCAGGTGCAGCAACACAGATTTTGTTTTGCTTCAAAACAAATACAGCGAAAAGGGCATTTGTTATTGTTAAAGAAAAACTTCGAAGAATAATGGATGTAGCTCAGTGGTACAGAGCATATGGCTTGAATGCATGAGGTTTTGG
>JAFBJT010015114.1:12500-19391 GCA_016785325.1 Chascanopsetta lugubris | reverse complement strand
GAACATATAAACACAAATCCGTGAGGAATCCGCAGGCTCCGCTGTCAACGCCTAACGGCCTCGGTGGACTACAAACATGGCGGGCGCTTCCTTCCCAGTCACAGTTTTCCCTCAGTTCGGTTTGTCAGGCGCAGTCCCGTTCTTCTTAATTGACCTAATAGATCTAATTACTCTGAAATAATGTTATATTTGCTCACAATATATTTCTAATCTATAGAAACACAGACACAAATCACTTTAACTCATTTTTAATAACAGAGCTTTGATTTGATTGACGAGCAAATCGATTCGAATCACCATGTTATTTACACCTAACAGCCCCTAGTTGTATGTAGTATCCAGTGGATGTTTACTATTTGTTGTATTCATCTATACATGTAATACAAATTCAATACATTTCTTCTCTAGTTCCCCCCCCCCCCTCCCTTGCCCCATCTTTTTATCATCTCTACTCCACGTCCCCTCCCTCATCCTCCTCCTCAGCACACGCCGCGAAGTCCTTCTCGGTTAAGAGGCCGTACTGGTTGAGGAACCCCTCCACGTCGGTGGCAAAGAAATTCTCGTCAAAGTGTTTGGTCACAGCCAGGAAGTTTCCCAGCAGCTCTCCGCCCTTGTACACCAGCAGGGCCGGCAGCACCTGAGGGGGTTGGGATGGAGACAGGGATCAGGGTTCAGCCTTAACTATAAGAATGTGTGGAAGATTATTGTTATGGTCAAAAATCGACCCGACCTCGGCGGAGAAGCGCTCAGCTGCGCCTGTGGCCACAGCATCGATACGACAGAACTTAACGCTGGAGTATTCCAGAGCCAGACAGTCCAGGCACGAGTTCATCTGCTCACAGCCTGCCAACGGTAAACACAGGAGGGCACCGTTTCAACCAATCATCTCACAGTGCTGGGATTCTCAACTGGTGGGTCGCAATACACAAAAGTGGGTCCCGAACTTTTGACTAAGAGAAAAAAGTGAACAAAACAGATCCTGTGCTTTTATTTTGAAGAGGATTTTTATGGAGTGCTGGCTGTTCACACTCCTCAACAGCAGGTGGCAACGATGTCCTGTAACGCTAATCGACACTTGCCATTTCACAGACAGAGGAAAACCCACAACGTTTTTCATACGCTAAGTGTAGGAGGGGATATTTTCCTCTCTAGTGTCGCCACCTGCTGGTTGTTTTTGTTCATCATTACATTTTTGTTTGTTTGTTTGTGATATTCTGTACTATCTCCGCTTCAAACTCCTCCATCTTTTCATTAAATATACTCAAGTTTTTGAAAATGTTCCACGATTGGGGTCGCGACTCATTAAGGGCTGGCGGCGGGTCTCGAACCCAGACCAGTTGAGAACCTCTGTCGCAGTAGAAGCAAAAGCCCAGGGTGTGACGTCACCATATCTCATATCTACATTTACAGACTAGTCGTTAGCTGACCATGTAGACATCAGCTCAGACCGAACGAGATGGGACGTGAAGCCCACCTTGGACCCCGTGCTGGTAGACGTGAACCACCACCGGCGTGAGGCGATGCTCCTGCTCGATGACCTCCAGGAACGCTTCGCCGCTCTCCAGCTCGTGCACTTCCTCGAACCTGGGGCCGAAGCTGAGGCGCTCGTGCATATCATGCATGCACTGCCTCCGGTAGCGCTTCAGGCAGTGCTCGTCCTCGTCCTGGATCATCTCGTACTCCTGAGCGCTCATCTGCAGGCGAGGAGGAGAATTTACCGCGACAGGTGAGAGGTCGACTCTTTTCATTTCAATTCTATTCTCTTGAAGTGAACGAGACAATTTCCACCAGATTGAGTATTTCACGGTAGAGGTTGTTTGTGTTTGGTCCCCCCCCCCCGTTTTTGAACGGCCCTCAATGGAGATGGGGCTCTTTTCGGGGCGAGCCCCCCCCCCCCTGCTGGACAAATGTGGAATTACACGTTTGTGTCCCTTTGCGTATTTCTAGGCTTCATGTTTCATTCACTTCATATGCCTGACGCTGTCTCCATCCACCTTTCTGGTGACTCGCTCCTTGTCGTCGTCTCGGGGCGTGGACATCTGTCTCAGCAGCTCCCTCTTCTGGTGAGGGACGCTCTGGTCCACACTGTCCAACTTGAACCTCCGCCAGTCGTTGATCACACCCTTAGGACCTGCAGGGACATTACGGGGGAGCGGTTACCTACACATCTGTGGACATACTCACAGCCCTTCATTGAATGACATCATCTGCTTGTCCTGCTTACTGTCGCCTAGCAACACAGTTCAAGTTGGACTGCATTGAGTTGAACGGGGACACGGCTTTATGATGTGTCCTCGCAACATGACATTCATGCATAATGGCGGTAAAGTGCAATTACATAGGCATTTTTTTGGGGGTGACTGAATGAGCCCGTTTATTTTTTTGTCAGCATGCTGCCGCTGTGATGCAGCTGGTGGGAAAGTGCTGCCTCAGCCTTGTGACACATCCACAAACAGTGGAGTGTCTCTGACCTGTGTGATTGGCAGGTAAGTCCTCCTCTTGCGGGACAGACATGATGCGAGCAGCCTGCAATTCACAAAACAGACACATGGATGGAAAAAGCACAATGTCCTGATAACAATTCCTCACAAATATGTATCAGTGCATTTTGGACACACGGTTGCTATAGCTACTTATGAGCCACACTGAGGTTTACTCATCAGATTACAGCCAGATTACCAAGTCTGACACACACCTGCGTCCTCTCCCATGTGGCTATGTGTGTGTGTGTGTGTATGTGTGTGTGTGTGTGTGTGTGTGTGTGTGTGTGAGGTTACATCATTTCATAGAATTCAACTGTTGTTGAAAAAAACGAAGTTTTCGTTTCTGAATTGGGTTTAAAGATGTTATTTCTATATTTTAAATGAGGCGATGATCACTGAGATTTGACAGTATCCAGGACACAGTCTCGTCCGGTGGATGAGTTTATGCTGACACAGCTGAGCTGCACTAATCAACACCACGTCAGCCACAGGCAGCTACTTACACTGTGCGCCAGCTTAGTCGCAACAGGATGTTGTTGTGGTGTGTGTGTGTGTGTGTGTGTGTGTGTGTGTGTGCGCAAAAGATTTAGAATATGATATCATATAGAATAAATATGTATTAAAGGAACAGTATGTAGGATTTGCTTGCATTTAAATTGGACTTTATATTTATCTATATACATATGTGTACATCCCTGTCCTCATCCTTTCTTATTAACATTTGGTTATTAAAAGTTTCTCCCTTCAGGGCTACTGTAAAAAAAAAAAAAAAAAGTCAGCCTCCATTGAGTACATTCAATGATTATGAACTCATACAATCACCAGTATGATGTCATTTCTGCTCATAAAACTGTAATGTGTTTAATTAATTGATTAATTCAGATTTTCCAGTTTTTTTCTTTTCATTGTATTTCTTTTCTTTTCTTTTTTTTAACCGCAAGTCTTCCTCTCTAAATCCTACACACCAGACCTTTAACTTCACAACATAGACACCCTAAAAAAGACATCTTTTTTTTTGAGGTACTCACCTGAAATATGCAGAGGTTAATACCTTTGTGTCCTGATGGTGAAGTGGTGGCTATGAGATCTCTAAAGATATCAGGTTTTCTGATTTATGTATTGATTTACTTGGTCTGTTGCATCTATTCGTCTCAACCCTCCTTTGAGTTGTGTATCAACATCTGAACACGATTAGAGAAGAGGAGCCGTCATCCTCATCACCACCACTGTTATCTAATGGGATTAGAACTAATACCATGACGGCAGCAGGACAGACTCACCCAGTGGAACATATTTTCAGATATACATTTCTAAGTAGAAGCAGCTGAATCATGTGTGCACCACGAGTCTCTGCAACGAATCACTGCTTTGAATGTGGCTTCAACATGCTATTAATATGTTTGTGTTGTGGTGGCAGAGAAGTTTTTCTTCATGGATTAGTTTTTATTTTATTAATTATTTTTTTTCATTTCAATTCAGCTTGTTTTCAGAGTTTGCTTTTTATGCATTTCAGTTATGCAAATTCTTGTTGTGATGTATTCCTTGTCCTGTTTATTTTCCACATTATTTATCCGACCAACAGTTTTGTTTAGCAATAACAATATCTATTTTTCTTTCAGTTAAAGAAAAAAAACAAAAAAAATAACAACGTATAAAATGTACATTTCCCTGCGATGCCCACAGGGAATAATGCATCTTTCATTGAATGGTCCTGTAATTGCAAAGGTTGGACACTAGGGGCGTTGTTTGGCAAAAATCAGAGTGAGACATTTTCATCTCTCTTTTTGTTCATTCACGAAATTTAAAAAATCAAAATATATTCAAATGTAAAATCAATCTTATACATGGTGTGTATGTGTGTGCATGTGTGTGTGTGTGTGTGTAAATTACTTCTTGTTGTACCATCACTACAACTAATGATAAAAGTAGTAATAGATTTCTTTGTGTTGGTAAAGTTTATCAGTTGAATTTTGAATCAGTTTATATTCACAATACACTTTCATCATTGTTGATGTGTATGTCAATTTACGTGTTACAGCCAGCAGGGGGCGTGTCTGTGCTGTCAGGGTGAGAGAGAGAGAGAGAGAGAGAGAGAGAGAGAGAGAGAGAGAGAGAGAGAGAGAGAGAGAGAGAGAGATGAGGAGTCAAACCAAAGTCAGCGCAGACAACATCAAGTCCATCTTTGACTCTTTTCATCCAATCAGAACAGAAGAAATCTATAGGAATCGGATTAAACAGAACCCAAACCTGATCCTGGACCTGGACCTGGACCTGGACCTGGACCATGCCGGTGAGACGTGGTCACGTGGCTCCTCAGAACACCTTCGTGGAGACCATCATCCGCAAGTTCGAGGGACAGAGTGAGTCTGGCACTGACACCATCAGCTCTCTGGATCCATTCTTAAACATCTGTTATCAAGACAATAACACATTTATAATATAACCTCAAAACAATAACACATTTATAATATGACCTCAAAACAATAACACATTTATAATATAACCTCAAGACAAAAACACATTTATAATATAACCTCAAGACAATAACACATTTATAATATAACCTCAAGACAATAACACATTTATAAGACAATAAGACAATTACATTTTAAAGGTCATGTAACCCATTTAAATCAGATGACTTCATTTATATCCACAAAGACAGACACTTTCAACAGCTCCTGTGAGATGCAACTTAAAATTTAGATCAACATTTCAAACACAACAATTTCTGTCTTTAAACTCCTAAAAATAAAATGTGCATTTATCGAAAGTACAAAGAGAGATGACGGATGTCATAACGTACAAGTTAATCAGGGATGTAGTAATTCAGTCATGATTATAATATTTACATTCTGACAATAGAGATGAAAAATGCTTTCACCTAAATCTTACGCACTGGACCTTTAACACTTGAATACTTGTAATGTATTTGATCAGTGTGTCACAGCACAATATAACACCTTACCCAGGAAATCCCCTGAACGCCCACTCCCCCGAGAGTCAGTGGGAGAACCCACTGGTGAAGGTCGCTCTTTGTAGTCGTGGCTCAGTGGCACAGTGTCGGATCCATCCCTTCATTCTCCATCTACACTCTGTCCCACAAGGGCCGGCATCAAACCCCTCACGTTCCCCACAGACTGGAGCATGCAGGGACCCTCGGAGTTAATCCTCTTCTGTGTGAGGGTCCTCTTTCTCACACACACACACACACGCGCACACACACACACGCAGAGGACACGAGGAGGACGAGTGGGATGTGAACAAAATATAGGACTTTCATACTGACCTGATTCCTGCAGCGTAGTTACTATGGAGCAGTTTGGCTCAACTGTCTTCATTCTGAAAATGTAGTGTGTTGTACCTTTAATTTTAAATGTTTTACGTTTCTTTTTCTTTTTTTTTTTTTCATTTGAAAATGTCATTTCACGACTAAAATGGTTCGGTTGTTGGACCTTGGGTTGTCAAACTTAAGGCCTGCGGGCCCAAACCGGCCCAAACCGGCCCCCCAAGTACATTTAGTTAAAGTAGAAGAATGCAAACTTTTGTCTCAGGCAAAATAAACCGATTGTTTATAAAGATCTCAAATCAAACAGGGAGTGATGATGTCATCATGACATCACTGTAAAATCCAAAACTTAAATTTGTTTTATGTAAAATGACGTTCGAATGTTTATCAGAATTTGTGATCACAGATGTTATCTGCACTCTAAAAAAGAAAAAAACAGCTGGACTTCATCTGCATCGCTTATTCAAATCTATATTATTAATTTATAACATTTCAACTTCAGCGCAAAGGCTCACATGACGATCAAAAGGGCCAATCAATAACGAGAGAACTTAACCCCACCCCTGCCCACCCCCACCCCCACCCACCCCCGCCGGCTCGCTGACCTTTGACCCCTCTCCTCCTCCTCCTCTTCTTCCTCTCCCTCTTCCTCCACAGATCGAAAGTTCCTCATCGCCAATGCGCAGGTGGAGAACTGCGCCATCATCTTCTGTAACGACTCCTTCTGTGGGATGTGCGGTTACTCGCGGGCCGAGGTCATGCAGCAGTCGTGCACCTGCAGCTTCCTGTACGGGCCCCACACCCGCAGACCCGCCGTGGCGCAGATGGCCAAGGCCCTGCTGGGGGCCGAGGAGAGGAAGGTGGAGATCTCCCTCTACACCAAAGATGGTACGATCCGCTCATGATTCACATCACACCTGTACATTCACACCTACTCGTTCACACCCGGGTCACATGACCCTGCAGTTTGAATCAGCCTGTGTCCTATTGGCAGTTTTTTCAATTGGGAGGAAGTGATGATGATGATGATGATGATGATGATGATGATAATGATGTAATCCTCTACAGGCCAGTGACACATTATTTACAAGTTTCAAGTTTCCAGTTCTTTATTTGTCA
>JAFBJT010015114.1:0-7500 GCA_016785325.1 Chascanopsetta lugubris | reverse complement strand
GTGTGTGTGTGTGTGTGTCCACGTGTGTCCACGTGACATAGATGACCCAGAGCCCAATGGCCCATTTACCTCCAGGAGAAATCAGACCTCCGTGTAAACTGATGGACAGAACTCATCACGTGACTGAGAAGGTCACACAGGTCAGTCAAGTCTTATTTTGATATGCTTTGTTTTGATTTGGTCCAGTTTAGGGATCATTTATTGCACAAATTGTATGTGTGTGTGTGTGTGTGAGTGTGTGTGAGGAAGAGCGAAGAGAGAAATTCCCTTTTTAGACCCTCGGGGCCGCGCTCCCATTCCATCAACTCTCTCTCTCTCAAGGACCTTGTTACTGTATGTATGTGTGTGTCTGTGTTTGTGTGTGTGTCTGTGTGTGTGTGTGTGGGTGTGTGTCTGTGTGTGTGTGTGTGGGTGTGTGTGTGGCGTTAGTTCTAAATGCCAACGAGCATATCCACTCATTTATGCTGATCAGACACATCCTCACATAAAACTGTTTACTGAGCATCTCGCTCCTCGCGGGAAATGGGGCCACGCCCCTTTGGACTGTCCCCCACTGTCCCCCACTGTCCCTCACTGTCCCCCACTGTCCCCCACTGTCCTCCACTGTCCCCCACTGTCCCTCACTGTCCCCCACTGTCCCTCACTGTCCCCCACTGTCCCCCACTGTCCCTCACTGTCCCCCACTGTCCCTCACTGTCCCCCGCTGTCCCTCACTGTCCCTCGCTGTCCCTCATCGTCCCTCAGCTATTTCAGTGCTGACTCTCTCTGGAGACGTTCCTGCTTTGGCCCATGCAGATTCCGGTCCACATGATTAATGAGGGGTCACCCAGCGACGTCCATTTTTATTTCACCGTGGCCCGGAGCGTTTTGATGACATCACCGCTGTCCTGTGTGAGGACGACTGAATACAATAGCCGTACTGTCTCGGGTATTAGTTGTTTATCTTCCTCATCACCGGGACGTATCCGTGACGAGGCATGACTCAGCAGTTTAAAGGACGGATCGGAGCCGTCGTCAGAGTAAAAACACCAGCAGTTGAACGGGAATGGTTCGGTCCCTCATCTTGTTTTTCCTCTCTCTCTCTCCTGTCGGAGGGACGAGGGACGAGGTCAGAGATAATGACTTCACACTGGAAACAGAGCAGGTGGCTGCCCTTGACACTGCTCCTGTGTGTGTGTGTGTGTGTGTGTGTGTGTGTGTGTGTGTGTGTGTGTGTGTGTGTGTGTGTGTGTGTGTGTGTGTGTGTGTGTGTGTGTGTGTGCATTGATTGGAGAAGCTATTGTTAGCTACAGGCCTCATATGGAAGCTTGAGGCGATGCAGTGGTGGTTTTCCAAAAATACCTCATTCATTTACAGCACACTCAGTCTCCTCCGCTCAGACTCAGACACGTGAAACTACATCTCAGCCCTGATCAGCTGAGCCCGAACTTAGTCTCATTTACAACGTACTGATGATTCATGGTGTGGCTCTTTCAATAGTGTGTCGTCAGTGAAAGAGATGTCTTTACAGTGGAAGATACTGAAGTTGAAAATGGACTCGCCTCTGTTGTCATGGCAGATATCTTGAGTCATGAATGAATGACTGGAAGAAAATCACTGATTATATTCATATCATTCTAATGTTTATTTCATTCGTTTCCCATAATTAACATTTTAGAATATTAGCCCTATTATGATATTAACCTTAACCCTAACCCTGGCTAACACTAACCCTAACCCAGACTAAGAGTAACCCTAACTAACACTAACCTTTACACGAACTAACACTGACACTAACACTAACACTAACACTAACTAACACTAACACTAACACTAACTAACACTAACATTATCACTAACACTAACACTAACACTAACACTAACACTAACACAAACCCTAACTAACACTATTTAACACAAACACTAATACTAACTATGACTAACACTAACACTAACACTAACACTAACACTAACACTAACTAACACTAACACTAACTAACACTAACACTAACACTAACACTAACACTAACACTAACACTAACACTAACTAACACAAACTAACACTAACTAACACTAACACTAATACTAACACTAACACTAACACTAACACTAACACTAAGTAACACTAACACTAACTAACACTAACACTAACTAACACTAACACTAACACTAACTAACACTAACACTAACTAACACTAACACTAACACTAACACTAACACTAACACTAACTAACACAAACTAACACTAACTAACACTAACACTAATACTAACACTAACACTAACACTAACACTAACACTAACACTAAGTAACACTAACACTAACACTAACTAACACTAACACTAACTAACACTAACACTAACACTAACACTAACACTAACACTAACACTAACACAAACCCTAACTAACACTATTTAACACGAACACTAACTAATACTAACTATGACTAACACTAACTAACACTAACACTAACACTAACACTAACTAACACTAACACTAACACTAACACTAACACTAACACTAACACTAACACCAACTAACACTAACTAACACTAACACTAACACTAACACTAACACTAACTAACACTAACACTAACACTAACACTAACACTAACACCAACTAACACTAACTAACACTAACTAACACTAACACTAACTAACACTAACACTAACCCTAACACTAACACTAACACTAACTAACACTAACCCCACCTGACCCTAACTCTGTACAAGAAAATCACATGTGAATTCTACGTGTTATTTGATCATTTTGATGGGATGATTTTTCAGAGTGACTTTGATCTTCTGTCGTTTCCGTGGCTCTGAGCTCTGCGCAGAGATGTATGAGGGAAACATCTGTAGTTTTAAACATGTCCAGTAGCTGATGGATCTAAGTGTCACGCTCCCCTGAACTTTTGTTTACCACATCGATTCCATGTGATGAATCACACTCCATGTTTTTTTTTTAATAGCCAATCACATATTAGTGTTTTAAACCACAGCAACGTGAGCTACGACCCCCAGAGACAAAAAAAAAAAAAGAAGAGTGCCGTGATTAAAAACCTAATTATAATGCGACCCGACAGTGAACACCCTCTGTCTTACAGAGTGTAAATATATCAGCGGTGTGTGATGGAGAGGGGGGCGCGGAGGGAGGGGGGAGGGGGGAGGAGGAGAGAGGCCAAGGGGGGAGGAGGAGAGAGGAGGGGGAGGTGGGATGAGGAGGACGAGCTGCTCGACCACAGTGATGGAGAGAACGGAGAGAGGGATGCAACAGAGAGAGGAGACTTTCCTCCATCTGTAGTTTTCGATCTAGAGAAGAAGAGAGAGGAGATGGAAACATTTATTTTATTTTTTTTCGCCTTTTCAACTTGAGGAGTTTCACCTGCAACTCTGCTGAAGATGAACCTGGAGACACTGAAGATCCAAATGTCCTTCCAAGATAGAAGAACGGTGTCCAGATCCACGTGACCTCAGACAGGAAGCGGGTCGACAGAGAAACAAACTGTCGGAGATGAAGTTGGACGCGCGTAGAAACGGAACAGAAGACGGGATAATGTGCAACTTCATCAAAGACAGAGAGAAACGAGCCTGAGGAGAAAAGAGACGGGAGGATTCGTGCAAAGAGCCTCTGAGAAGAAAGTGTGAGGGACTCAGAGGGGTGAGGGACACAGAGGGGTGAGAGGACAGAGGACAGAGGGGTGAGAGGACAGAGGGGTGAGGGACTCAGAGGGGTGAGAGGACAGAGGACAGAGGGGTGAGGGACTCAGAGGGGTGAGAGGACAGAGGACAGAGGGGTGAGAGGACAGAGGACAGAGGCTGAGAGGACAGAGGACAGAGGGGTGAGAGGACAGAGGACAGAGGGGTCAGAGGACAGAGGACAGAGGGCTGAGAGGACAGACAGCTGTGGACCATCATGTCCTCAGTCAGTGTGGTGGACAGCAGCTCAGTGTCTCCGGACGGACTCTCGGCTGTGGACCATGGAAACACCAGAGTGAAGAGAGCGGTGCGCATCTCCTCGATAGTGGCTCAGGAGGTGAGAGGAGCCCTGTGTGTGTGTGTGTGTGTGTGTGTGTGTGTGTGTGTGTGTGTGTGTGTGTGTGTGTGTGTGTGTGTGTGTGTGTGTGTGTGTGTGTGTGTGTGAAGTTCAAAATATGAAGAAAAGAAATGTTATAATCTATCATGAGGGATTAACTGTATACAGTATGTATCTATACTATATATATTATTGTATCTTATTTTATTTTGTTTTGTTCTATTTTATTTATTTGTGTTTTTTTAAAATTATTTATTGATTTACTTTTGTCCCCAATTGTTTTCTCCACTGAGAATCATCTTCATCTTCATCATCTTCATCATCTTCATCATCTTCATCATCTTCATCATCTTCATCTTCATCATCTTCATCATCTTCATCTTCTTCATCTTCATCTTCATCATCTTCATCATCTTCATCTTCAT
The DNA here is from genome assembly GCA_016785325.1 of Chascanopsetta lugubris. Classification (NCBI taxonomy): domain Eukaryota; kingdom Metazoa; phylum Chordata; class Actinopteri; order Pleuronectiformes; family Bothidae; genus Chascanopsetta; species Chascanopsetta lugubris. Next base: position 3,061 of record JAFBJT010015114.1, on the reverse strand, counting down.
CATCTTCATCTTCATCATCTTCATCTTCATCATCTTCATCTCCCAATCATCCATCCATCATTGGGTCCATTCAAAGTCCTCTATTGTCCTTGACGGTTCGGCCTGGTTGAGTGGGATCTGATCCCAGAGGAGTTTGAATCTGCCGCTGATTTATTACACTGCTCTGCCCCCCCCCCCCCCCCCCCCCCCCCCTTTGGGTTTACGTGTGTGTGTGTGTGTGTGTGCGTGCGCGCGCGCGTGTGTGTGTATGTGTGTGTGAGGGAGACCCACTTTCATGTTGGTGTGTCAACACAGGTGCATCCATTTATCTACATGTTGTTTTTGTCGTGTCAGCGGTTTATGGCTGTATATTACTTTGAAAGAGACAATGACAACTACAGTGCATGTACCTTCGGTCAAAGAACGGATCCAGCAACTACACTATACATTTTTAAAATCTTTTCTATTTCTATTTTTATTCTTTTTGTTTATTTACATCTATCGAACTCAAGCAGTCGATGGAAAAAAACACAAGTAACACAAAGTAAACACAGATAAACACCCGACGATCGGCCGGAGCTGATGTTCGCTGCTAATCGTGCCGTTGTTTGCTATTTATTTATTCCGTGGTTCTAAATATCCTGATAACTAAACCCCTGAGGGACTGGGTGAGGAGATCCTCCACACTTTTACACATGCGCAACGCGCGTGGAGGTGCTCTGCCCGTACGTGTCCACAACGATCCTCCAGAGGCCTGAGGTGAGAGGAGACAGAGCAGAGAGCATCACGTGATCACATCCACCCAGCATCGACACCAGTGTCGGCGCTTCTCACCACTCACGCTACACACGCAACTACTCTGAGCAGCAATATGAAATGATGATACATATCAAAAACATCCCCCCAACCCCCCCCCCTCTCTCTCTTTTTCTGTCTCTGTCTCTCGCCCCTCCAGGTTCTGTCCCTGGGGGCCGACGTGTTACCGGAGTACAAGCTCCAGACTCCCAGGATCAACAGGTGGACCATCCTCCACTACAGTCCCTTCAAAGCCGTGTGGGACTGGGTGATCCTGCTCTTAGTCATCTACACGGCCATTTTCACCCCTTACTCCGCCACCTTCCTGCTGAGGTCGGTGGGAAAGTCACACAACACTGTTTATGACACCGGTTTATCCAGGAGATTTAAAGGTGCGGTGCGTAAGATGTGGGGACCTCTAGAGGTGAAGTCGCGAGTGCGTCCACTTTTACTAGTGTGAAAACATGGCGGCCCCCGTGGAAAGGATCTGCTCCTCATGTACATACACATTAATGGGCTCATTTAAGGGTAACAGAAAAAAACCCAAAACATTAATATGATTATAAATTCATGAAAGTGTCTGTATGTAATTGTTTTGTAATCTTTTTAGAAGTGACAAAAATGAAAAATGAAATCTTACACACTGCACCTTTAAGGTTTACTCTCATGTCCTGACTCTTTTGAACAGGGCAGTTAAACATATGGTGAGCTGAGTACTCTGTGTGTGTGTGTGTGTGTGTGTGTGTGTGTGTGTGTGTGTGATGACTTCGACACCCCTGCTTTCCTCCCTGTGGTTGTTTACACTGGCGTCGTTCCCTCAGTGACCAGGAGGAGGCAGCGATCCAGAAGTGTGGTTACTCCTGCTCCCCCCTCAGCGTGGTGGATCTGCTGGTGGACATCATGTTCATCGTGGACATCGTCATCAACTTCAGGACCACATACGTTAACTCCAATGACGAGGTGAGGTGACACGCCTTCCCCCTCCCCCCCTCCCTGCCCCGCCCCTCCCCCCCCCGCCCCCTTGTCCCACTGACTAATGAGCAGCTCTGCCAATGCCTCTGCAGCTTATTTACCAGTCCACCGAGCAGCTGACATCATTTACTTAGTGTTATTATCCATGTGCATGTAGAGGAATCGATACTGTCACATTTTTCAAAGTAGCTCACCGTGATGCATTTGTTGTTTTTCACTGCAGTGGTTCAAAGATCAATTCAGTGACTTGTAGTTGGTCTTTACATCTCTGCTGTACACAGCTCAAATACTGCAGTACAACGTTGTATTTACAGTGTAGTACTTAATACATTATTTTTTAAATATTCTTAACATCTCTCTCTCTCTCTCTCTCTCTCTCTCTCTCTCTCTCTCTCTCTCTCTCTCTCTCTCTCTCTTTTAAAGTCAGGAGCTGGAAGAGGACAGAGTGATGTAAGTACAGACGGTGGAAGGTTAAGAACAGAAATCGCATATAAATACATATATATATATATATATACATACATATATATATATATAAATACATATATATATAAATACATATATATATATATAAATACATATATATATATATATAAATACATATATATAAATACACTGGTTTGGATAGTGANNNNATATATATATATGTATATATATATATATATATATAAGTCCTTTAGAAAACCATCCCCCTTCATTTCCGTACATTTGTTTGTGCAGAATGTTAAATTATTTTTTTTCTGACACACATTTGATGAGTGCTGGTTTTAAAGTTGCGTTGTTTTCACGCATCAGAGTTTGGATGCAAACACGACTCCTGCAACAAAGTGATCCCACCTCGGTCCCATGGGGACGAGCGGTTGGAAATCCATGCGCCTTGTTGAACTTCTGCCGAAAAATATAAGTAAAAAAAAAAAAAAATTTCAATTTCAATTGACACATTAACCTCAGAGAAAGTCTGTCTGACATGAGTCAGCAGACGTGTCGCGCTCGACTCCCCCCCCCCTCCTCCCCCTCCCCCTCCCCTCGGTACAGTACAGCTGGGAGAGTGCGACACTGTTGGACTTCAGCTGGGTAAACATTCCCCGCCGAGGCCAGAGAGATCTTGTGTACACACGGGGCCACGGCGCACGTTCGGCGAGTGGGCGGGGTGAGGGGGGTGGGGGGGTGGGGGGCCATGCACCAGCACGGATGGTCTCACCGGGGCCAGAGTCCATGTGGTCGCAGCCGCAGCTCCGCCTGATCGGCCGCAGCCGTCGAGCTCGCGTGATAAGATATGAGCGCGGACGTGTCACGCCGTTGCCCCCCCCCCCCC
>JAFBJT010015067.1:95021-102063 GCA_016785325.1 Chascanopsetta lugubris | reverse complement strand
TAAAGGGGCGGGAGGGCGGAGAGAGAGAGAGAGAGAGAGAGAGAGAGAGAGAGAGAGAGAGAGAGAGAGAGAGAGAGAGGTTCACATGTTTTCAGTGGAGGTGAAGCCCACAGCTACAATTAAATCGATATTTATAATCTACTTCATTCACATTGAATATTTATTTGATGTATTTATAGTTTATATTTTCAAATCACACAAAATATAATATTCAATCATTCTTGTGGTTTTATTAAATCTAGTTAAAATCACCAATTACATGAATATGATTTATTTATGAATTTAAATTTAAGGCTCTTTTAAATTGAGGATTTTAAACCTGCAAACCTGCAAAAATGACGAAGGCAAAACAACAACAACAACAACACCACCAAAGAGTGAAGCTGACCGTGCAGGTTGATGTAGCGGATGCAGCTCTCCACCAGCAGGGGTATGGCTTTGGTTGAGTCCTAACAAACACAAACACAGTCAGTCATTATTTACACTTTAATCAGTTCTCCTGAAACTGTCAAAAGAGCAGCGGCAACAAAGAGCTGAAGGTTTACCTGGTGTTTGCTGTGAGAGTTTTTACGCCCACGACTGTGACGAGAGAGAGGGGGAGACAGAGAGAGGGAGAGAGAGAGAGAGAGAGAGAGAGACAGACAGACAGACAGACAGACAGATAGAGAGAGAGAGAGTCAGTTTCAGTTGGACGTGAGAAGGAACATTTTGAAAGGTGCAGTGAAGCAGGAAGTGAGGCGTCACCTGGTGGTCAGCAGCTCGGCTTTATAACCTGCAGGGGGAGACAGAGGCAGTTTTAGATAATGATGAAGATGATGAAGATGAAGATGATGATGATGAGCTCACCTTCTGCTAATGCTTTCTTCAGGATGTCGTGCTTGGCCTGGAGCTTGGAGATGAGGTTACTCCCCTCCAGGTACTCACGGAATTTCTGAAAAGATGAATGAAGTAATACAATGAGTTAAAGGTGCATTGCATCCGATTTCTGTCTATTGAAAAATAACAATGCTAATGTTTTTATAAGTGTACAGTCACCTCAGTGTTGTTGTGTTACTCTTTACATCTACATCAGGAGCAGGTACTCTCCACTAGAGGGCGCCAGGTCGCACCAACATGTTTTTACAGGAGCCCAGAATAGAAACACTTTCAAAGGTATTTCCGATTATTTAAAGACTTGAAATTGCAAAATTAAAATAAAATCTATTTCCCCGCATCTAAGATCAAATTTGTTTGAGGGATTCATTTAAAATACCTTAATAGCAGTTTTCCGAATTCTTAATAAAATTCTAATTGAATTGTCTTTTCAAGGACCCTCGGTTTGTTGTGTACTTCCCGTGTTGTACACTGAAGAGCACTTCCATGTACGACTCACATTGAAGTAGAAGAGCTCGGTCTCCTGCTGATTGGCTCGTCTCTTGGCCAGACTGGGCTTGTTCAAGTATCCGTCCGACACGCTGGACTTCACCGACTCGGAGGACGGACTGTGGGTGAAGCTCTGAGACACGTCGCAGTCGTCCAGCACCGTCATGTCCTGCAGGGTGGTCAGAGTGGCGCCCCACGTCTTCTTCACCTGGAGGGGGGGGGGGGGGGGGGGGGGGGGGGGCGGAGGAGGAAGAGGAGGAGGAGTCAGCAAGAAATTATACTTTAAAAAAAATATTGAGTGTAAAAAAAAAAACCTAAAACAAAAACCTGTGCATCCTTCACTTCCACGTCTCCAACAGCTGGAATTGGCCTGTATGTCTCTAAAGCCCCGCCCCCCCTCCCTCAAAGCCTACTTTCTCCTTATTGGCTGACATCCAGAAGCCCCGCCTTAACAGGTCGTGACATGAACAGATAGAGGCGTGTCCCTCTGCTTGGAAGGCGTGGTCCGGGTCCTCATTACCTGGATCGCATGACCATATATGGACGTCCGGGGGCACTATGATGTCATAGTAAGCAGGGGTTAAAAATAGCAGTTCTCAAACAGGCGCCACAGCGCCCCCTGGCTGACACAGACCACTCCAACATGCATGGAGATCACGCTCCGGATGTTTGAGGTTTCGGATTCAAACCCGACACCATGACAGGAAGCGGAATCGACGCGGTTTCCACATTAAAAGCATGACTGACTTTAAGATGAGTTTTTTCTGCTGATCTCGTCCCGAAGGTCGAATTTGCCAGGAAGGAAAAAAAATCTGAGCGATTTCCTTCAGCGCGGCTTCACGGATCATCAGATATGAATTATGGATCTGTAATTGTTTCACGGTGGCGTTTCATTTTCTTAAATGTTTGATGAGGAGAGCGAGCGCCGGAGCACAACAGCTCCGAGAGAGTTTGCAGCAAAGATATCAGGTATTAAAGTGTGTGTGTGTGTGTGTGTGTGTGTGTGTATGTGTGTGTGTGTGTGTGTGTGTTGCTGAGTGGTGCAGATGCAGCTCATTAATCCAGACTCCTTCAGCATTTTCGTGTCCTTCGAGGTGAGTGAACGGCTGCTGACAACAGAGGAGGCCACGCCTCCTTTTCTGCATCTGTTCTGAGGAACCGCTCGTTTAAAGGTCACGACCTTCAGTGACCCCGCCCCCCGAGCCGAACTCGTGCTGTGATTGGATGCCGCCCGAATCAAAGAGTGTCTCACCTCCTCGTTCTCGATCTTCAGCGAGGCCAGGCGAGTCTGGAGCTGAGTGAGACGCAGGCTGAGCTCGGCCTGGACCTGAGGCTGAGAGCCGATCTGGGTCACCTGACAGGAAGTGACATCACAAGACCATCAGGACGTCAGGGAGACAACGTTTGCTATCGTGGGTTATTTTGATCAATTTAAATATGAATGATTTCTAACCATTACGACTCAACTCATTTCGATTTTCCATTTTTCCACTTAAATGTTTTCTTTATTTATATTCAGATATCTTCGTTCACTATATCTAAAATATGTTAATTATATTCAATTAAACAGGCGGCAATTTCATTCTGAAAATGTACATAAATATTTCTTCTTTACTCCTTCAAATATAACCACAAATGAGGTCTGTTAAAGGCTCATTCCGTCTGTTTTGAACTGATGAAGTGAATCAGATGATCGGACCGATCAGTACAACGGGAAAATATAGTTATGACGTCTTCTAATGTCAAAATAAATTAAATCAGATTCAATCAAACATCAGCATGAATGAATGAAATCTACGGAGTGAGTGAGATGGAATCAGCGACTGCAAATGATTTTCATTTCATTTTCCTTTCTTTACCTGCGCTGGGGTCTGAATTGTACCTTGTGGATTCCAGAGTTTTAAAACGCTGAGGAAGTCAAAGCTAAAAATAACCCGGCCAAAGCTTTTCGTTTTGGGAAGGGGAGCGACAGGATTCCTGCCGCTAAATATTTAAAATCAAAGTGTGTGCGTGTTCACATATTCCACAGAACAAAGAGTGAAGCACTGACTGCGTCGCCCATGTGAGCCTGGAAGCTGAAGCGCTGCGGGGGGCAGAAGGCGGTGGGGTAGAGGCCCAGCAGGCGCTGCCGGTCCCGGGCGGGGTCCAGGCCCTCCACCGCGCCCTCCAGCACCTCAAGCCCCGCCCTCCTGGACGCCTCAAGGCTGAGTTCGGCCGACAGGTAGGTCCGCAGCGCCCGACTCAGACTGGAGTGGTACCCTAGGTCACAACACTGGAAGGAGGGGGAGGGGGGGGGGCGGGGGTCAGGGCGTCCATCTTTAGAGTTTGTGAGCAGGTGATTGGCTGAGGTTTACTCACGTCGATGATGTCGGGCAGGTCGTGGATGTAATATTTGAAGACGGAGGCGTTGGTGGCCTCCAGCGTCAGCAGGTACTCGTTCCTCGCCTTCAGCGCCTTCAGTTTGTTCTCAGAGTACTTTGCCTTCCTCTGACGGACACAAACAAAGGGGAAAACGTGCCGAGTCATCACTCGCACCCGGGTCACATGACCCACAAGGTCACCGTCATCCACCTGGGCTACCATCGGCGGTCATTTCCCATTTCTAGGCTCCGCCCACACCACTTCCTGTGCCTCGCCCGGGCTGTTAATCGCCATGTGATACGAATACAGTCATTTCTTTCACTGCGTCCGTCTCGTTGGCTCCGCCCACTCCTATTTGGGCGTGACACCATGACTCGCACTCAACTTCCTGTTGTTAGCCTGTCAGTTGTTTGTCGCCCCCTATCTCCATGTTGTTGTTACGACTCTCCCCCCCTCTACTTCCTGTTTGTTGTTAAATGGCTGACGTCAGCAGAGCGTCAGCGTGACAGAGACTCCTCCCCCTACCTTCTCCCTCATCTTCTCCATCTTGCGGGCGGCGTTGCGTCTCTGGTGGCGCTCCTCTATCCGCAGGCCGAACACAGGCTCCACCCCTCCGCCCGTCCCCGCCACGCCCTTCACCCGCCCCTCCTGGCGCTCCGCCTCCCGCAGCTTGGTCTCGGCGTTGATGGTCTCGGCGTGGTACATGTGATATGTCTTCATCACCTAGGCGACAACACCTCAGGCTCAGGGTGGAATATTTACATTCGCCATTAAAGGTCAGTGCGCAGTTTACTGGGAGCCAGTCAGACGAACAGGAAGTTCCCACTCACGGTGTAAAGCTCGTTCAGCAGCTTCATGAGATCCTCCTGAAGCTGAAAGATGATCTCCTTACTCTGCAACATGAGAGATAAACATGGTGGATACAAGAGAGTAGGACTCAGTGACACCTCGTGGTGGAGTGGTACGTTGCGTCCTCCGACAGGTTTGTCCGTTCTGCGCTGTGGTAAAAACATGGCGCTGCAGCGCGGTGCCCTCCAGTGGAGAGCAGCGCGCTGCAGACCGACACAGAGGCTGAACATGCAGTTCACAGGGCGGCCACCGGAGGCTCCACCCCCATAGACTCCCACGTTAAAATGATCAACTTCAGAGGTGAAGGAAATGAGCTGCTGCTGCTGCTGCTGCTGCTGCTGCTGCTCACAGCCTCTTCAAACACCGTCTTTAAGAGTTGATTCTAATGAAAAGTAAAGTGTGTGTTCCCCCCGAGCTGCTGCTGCTGCTGCTGCTGTCGCTCCGCCCCCCTCCCTCACAGTTTAGCTAATTAAACACAGGCGCGGCTCCGCCTCCAACTTTAGCTCCACGCGTTCATTATTCATCTCTTTCCCCGGCTCCTCTTTTATTCATGTTGACTAAAGTGCAGCGGCTGCGGCAGCGAGGAGCGGAAACGACCCCCGTCACGCCGCCTCACAGAACTGACAACGCGGCTGCGTGACCATGGCGACCGCTCCCTCCGCCGGCGCCGCGGGACGCGTCCGTCCCGGGAATTCCTCCGTCATTTTGCCGGAATGAAATATTAATGTGTCGGCGCGGCGCCACATGCAGAACTCCTCCCTCCTCACTCCTCCCTCCTCACTCCTCCCTCTTCCCTCCTCACTCCTCACTCCTCACTCCTCCCTCCTCACTCCTCACTCCTCCCTCCTCCCTCCTCCCTCCTCCCTCCTCGCCTCTTTAATGCAGGAGAGGGAAATTTGTTGTGAGCGCGGGCGACCAAACCCCCCCGCCCCCCATTTCATTTATGAATTCATTTGTTTGTGTGTGTGTGTGTGTGTGCGTGTGTGTGTGTGTGTGGTCCTGATGGATCACATTCGTCCTTCACTCGGACACTCGGTGCTCAGGTCCTGGATTTAAAGAGAGTTTTAATAAAAGCTGAAAGAAGGTGAAGTAGTTTGTGTCTCTGCAACATGACAAAGTATTAAAGGTGCAGTGTGTACGATTTGGTGACACCTAGAGGTGGAGTCGCATGTTGTATCCATCACCTCGCCCTCAGCCGTCCAGTGTTTCCCCTGTGTTTACAGCTTTACAACGTGTTTTCCCGTGACTCTAAACTGTGCGGGGGCGGGGCTAATTTTTTTTCAAATTGTGCGGAACTAAGGGGCGTGGCCTCTTGAGTGACACCTGCGCGGAGCCTCTGTGGATGCTGTGACAGCTCCACGGGCCCGCCCCCAGCTCTACCTATGCTCCGCCTCTTTTTCACCCATTTTCGAATGAACCAGGAAGTAGGAGGAGCCGGGCATCGAGGAACTCTGGGTGTCTGGGAGAGACACTCGACAACACGTGACGTAAATGAACACGTGTGTAAACAAACATGTAAACAAACATGTAAAAATCCTCTCACCCTCTTCAGCAGACGCGCCGAGTCCTCGCTGATGTGCGTGAGGCGGGAGATGACGTTGTTCAGGTAGAGGTCGCTGAGCGTGGCGTGGTCCTTACTCTCCCTCCTCACCTGGAGAGAGCAAGGAGAGGGGAGACAGACAGGAAGTGGAATACATCAACTTCCTGTTGACGAGGAGCCAAAGATACAGGAGGGAGACCGACCTGGTTGAGCAGCAGGTACCAGCAGTTCACCGGAGACAGGAGGTTCTGATCCTTTCTGGAAGAACCACGGAGACATGGGTTATTAACACACACACACACACACACACACACACACACACACACACACACTGCCGTACTTGTATTGCTGATGGTCCTTGGTGCTGCGCGTCTTGGCCATGAAGCGCTCGGCGAGCTTCTCCAGGTTCCTGGAGTACTCGGTCTCGATCTCCGACTTCTTCCTGAAGAAGTCCTGCAGGTCCTGGAGCAGCTGGACCCGCATCTCCGTCTGCTGCTCCAGACACCGCTGCTGCTCCACCAGCTGAGTGCGCACATCTGCGCGCACACACACACACACACACACACACACACACACACACACACACACACACACACACACACACACACAGATAGAGCCTGTTTATCCGTTTGCAGCACGTTGTTGTCAAAGTCACCTCCTCCCATTGTTTGTTGTTATCGTCCGATCAGGTGATCAGGACGGGTATTGATTTTTCATTTCACCTCAACAAGACGTCAGAGAGGGAGATCGTGGGCTTCACTCAACCAGCGCTTTGACCTTCGGGGGTCTGCGTGACCTTGAAGAGGCTTTTTTTGTTTTTTTTGTTTTCCAGATTCAGACAAAAGTAATGATCCCAGAGAGAGTGATCAATACACAGCTTCATCGTCACCGTCACTCAAAGAGTCAACAACATCAACAAACAACCAGCTC
>JAFBJT010015067.1:58202-72641 GCA_016785325.1 Chascanopsetta lugubris | reverse complement strand
TGCAACACATCGAAAGTGTCGTGTGTGATTCACTGGGGTTCATGGGTAATGTTTGTTTTAGACTTTAATTTTTGGACCTTTAAGATCTCGCGGGCCACATGAAATGATCTCGCGGGCCACATTTGGCCCACGGGCCACAGGTTTGACACGTGTGCTGTAGAGAGAGGAGGAAAGAGAAGCTCCCACCGTCCGCTCAGGCGCACAGGTCTGTCTGTGACGGCAGGACTTGGTGTAATACTCTGACGAGCGTGGATCACTGATTGATAAAGAGGCACTTTGCACACTTGCTCCAGTTGCACCTGTTCTGGGGGGAGGGGGGGCGGGGGGGGGGGGGTGGGGGGGGGGGGGCGCTTGTGTTTGCATCATGCTAGTATTCTCGCTGATTACTTTTACGGGAGTGTACCACTAGAGGGGCACTGCATCAAACTTTGGAAGATGAACAACTTCTGGATTTTGTTCCCTAAGTATCACCCTAAAGGTGCAGCGTTTAATACTTGGTGACACCTAGTGGTAAAGTTACAAGTTGTATCCCTCACCTCCCCGTCACCCTTCTGAACATGCAGGAGAACCTATGGTAGACGACAGTTGTCATTAAAACTCAAAAGATGTTTAGCACGTCCACTCTGGGCCGCTGTAAAAACAGGGCGGCCCCCGAAGAGAGGAGCCGCTCCTCAGGTAAAGATACAATAACGGGCTCATTCAAAGGTCATTGGAAAGAATAATGCATTCTGCTGATTATGAAAATGCCAGGATGAAATAGTTTTGTAATTTTTTTGAGAATCTTACACACTGCACCTTTAATGCAATGAAATAGGTTAAAAAGGTAGAAAATGAACTGTTGTTTACTTTGCTGTAGTAAACTGTACATATGTGAAGTCCAGTGAACTCCCACACCCAGTGGTTTGATCTCTTGCACCTGGAGGCCATATGTTTCGTAGGGTCAGTGTCCCGTGGATGGCTTGGTGTTTGGATGCAGCCAAACCAAGGGGAAGGTGAATGGGTGAATGCCACTGAAACATTTTGTCTTGTTGCCAAGACTAGAGGTGGCAACTTGTAAGATCATGTCAGGAAACATGATCATGGCATCATAGAAGGGGTCGGGTCCATAAATCAGCCGCGCTGTGACAATGGCTTGCAGAGGTGTTAAAGGTCCAGTGTCAAGTTTTTCGTGAAGTCCAGTTTTTTAGCCTCAGAATGAACCTCTTTCAATCCTATTTACATATGGAGAAGGTGTTGCGTCACCACGTTGTTTGGTGGCGCCCAGAATCGATCCACCTATTGAGTTTTTCAAGATAACTGAACATGGGGGAAAGAGTCAACTGTGACAACCACGTTCACCACCAGATGTCAGCAAACTCTACTCGTTGTGCCTTGGATTTCTGAACCAGTGCCTCAAATGCGGCCGAATGAATGTCTCACCGCTGATCTATAAAACATTAATAGATGATTTAATCACCATATATTAGCTGAAAGTGGTCACATGACGCCTTGATTGCATGGAAACTGTTCCCAGCAGCTCTCACTCTCTCTCTCTCTCTCTCTCTCTCTCTCTCTCTCTCTCTCTCTCTCTCTCTCTCTCTCTCTCTCTACCTGCGCTGCCTCTTATTAAACCAAGCACAGGGACGCTGAGAGTGTTTTGTACTCGGTGCCTCAGTGACACCTCGGGAGCGCACGAATCTCTCTACATCATAATTAACGTTGCTGCGATCCATCCTGAGTAAACCATGTCACCATCGGCTCGGGGCCTTGCGATCGACGCTGGGCGGTGTTAACGTGCGTCTAATGAGTCCATCAGTCTCGACAAGCGAGCGCGGCGTCCTGGGGGAGCCGGCGCTCGGCGTTAACACAGACGAATGTTCGCCGGGATTGACAATCGCCGTCTGTCAGTACATCTGATTGTGTGTTTACTGAAAGAGATCCAGGTACGTCGTGTCACACACGCACCTGGTCGCTGCCTCGGAAAATGAATGCAAGCTTCCGTCCCCTGCAGCTCGTTGTCCGCCAGTCGAACGTGTGTGGACGAATCCTCTCCGCCTATTCTGCTGAGAGCAACACAGAAGTTGAACTCGCAGTTCACAGGCTGGTCACTTGAGGGCTTATTTTTTTTCAATTCTATTGAGGTTTGAAATTGCGTATAATTAAGGGCGTGGCCTCTTGGGTGACACCTGAGCCGACCTTTCGCGTTCTGTGGCAACAGCATCCCAGGCCCAACCCCACCGCTCCGACTGTGCTCCGCCTCTTTGCCCATTTTGGGATGAACCAGGAACCAGGAGGAGTTAGGCAATATTTTGTATATTCTTCAATATCTATCGTATATAGAGAACATATTTCTAAATATGTACTTATGTACATTTGACAAAAACACAAATTTCAAATATAATTTTTTGTAACAAATTTTGATTACTGTGGTATTCTGTTTTCATGTGAAACATTGCAAACGTGCAGTTCAGTTGATGAATCAAAACTAAACAGAATGATAATGTATTCAGTCTACATATATATATCTAAATTGCATAACTTCGAACTCATCAGAGTGGTCCACCAGATGGTCGGCAGCGTGAGTCCAGTCTTTACATATAGTGAATCATCATCAAGACCAGAAAAGTATCATAACAAATAAGGAGTTGGTTGAGGTTAGAAACTGTAGCCATGGAAATAAGCCATATTCCTGTATTTGATCCTCACAGTGGGATTTATACAGACTGCCTCCGGCCGACTATACATTCTGTACATGCTGCACATTCTCCCCGGAGATTTCTATGTAATTGTGAACATGTAAAGCAACAATATATGTTCACGTATGAAAGAGCCACTCTGCAGGAAGCCGGGCCGATCTCTGGACCCCTTATCTGACAGCAGCACTAAAGCCCCATGACATGTGACTCCATATGTCCAAAGCCACCAGTGCGTGACTGATTTACAGAGAGGTAGCGGCTGCCGTTGGACCATATTAAGTTTTTCAATAATGGATGCCACATCCCGCGAGTCACCTACACAATTTTCACACATCAGGTGATGCAATCAGGCTGAAAATGATGTGTATCAACTCAACTCTGCATTTCAGGATTAAAATGTGTTCCCCGGGGGGAGGAGGACGGGGGGGGGGGGGGGGGGGGGTTGTCGCCCCCGCGGGGGGGGGGGGGGGGGGGGGGGGGGGGGGGGGGGGGGGGGGGGGGGGGGGGGGGGGTTGTCGCCGCCGCCGCCATTGCGGTGAGATTGGAGTCACTCCCCTAATGTAAAAGCTTGTTGCACGCTCCACTCTTCAGCTCTCCGCGCTGAAAGCTTTCAACTCTCGCTCTCTGCCAAGCGCTCGATTTCCCTTCGCTGCAGAGGACTGTAAATATTTTTCCTCTGCTTCTCCTCCAGATCGAAGGCGGAGAGGCTTCCCGAGCAAACACGGCGCCTCGTGTCACCGTTTGCTTTTGTCTTGTCTGGCAGGTGCTGCCGTCAAAACCTCCCAACCGGGTCAAATGAGATGAAAAAGATGTGTCTGAGGGGTGTGTTTGATTTTCCCAACAGGATTTGAGAGAGCACACTTTAAATCTTTTACCACTCACGTGTTTACGATACATGACTACAAAGAGAGCGGTCGGTAATCTTTGTGAAACACAAAGTAGTCTGAGTGTTGTGTGTTTGTTGAGCCCCGTGCGTGATCATTGCAAATTTCAAGTCAAATATTTGCCCTCGGGATTGATAAAGTTCAGCCGTCGTGTATAATAATATTCTATTTACTCTAATGTTCCGTTTACAAGCTGTAATTTACATTTTGTTCAAATGAAGTAAAACGTGACTAATACTCGCGGTGTTTCTGGAAGGAGTAGATAACAAAGGTGAAGTCCTATAGGATTGTCCATTCTGGGCTACTGTATAAACATGGTGGGCACCATGGAGAGGAAAAGATGTAAATATGAAGGGCTCATTCTAGGGTAACAAGAAAAACATGTTTGTGCATCGAGGTCATAATACGCTCCTTAAACCCGGAGACTAATTATTTCATGCTCCATTCAAGCAAAAAAATATTCTCACTTAAAGGTGCAGTGTGTAAGATTGAATGTGGTGGAAGTTGCACTTGAATAAAACTCGAACCTGTGGTGTCCTCAAGTTTTCATTAATGCCCAAAAGGTGTTTACTTTGTCCACTCAGGGCTACTGTAATAGCGTGGTGGGGCCACATGGCGGCCTCACACCAGGGTAATGAAAACAACAATGCACATTAAAGCTGTTATGACCTCATGACAACATCGATATAACCACTTAACATTCCAGTTCTGAATGGAAAATAACATCAGTGAAGTCTCACACACTGCGCCAGTCGGGAGCCTCGTGTTATTTAGCTGCTCGTGCCGTTGTTTTGATCTCGACACACGTTTGTGTAACACGCTCTTGTTCCTGGTCGACTTCCTCTAAAGGTGCGAGCGAGGGGAAGCCTCCTCTTGTCCTCGTGATGCCAGTGTGACTCGGCCGTCATATGATGAGACAGATGCTTACAGTTTCAGAAAGCGCTTTTTGCCCAGATACAGCCTGCTCCGAGTGCGTGTGTGTGTGTGTGTGTGTGGCAGTGTGGGTGGGGGGTGGGAACTTGTTTACAGCTCACTCACGCTGCTTTGAGTCCTCTCCACAGGAGAAGAAAGGCGGCGTGGAGCAGAAGTTGGCAGAGTGAAAGTGCAGCGCTCGCTCGGCTCGGCTCGGCTGAGCCGGTGAGCTCTGCAGCAGGGGATAAAAATACCGGTGGTGGTGGTGGAGAAGAGCAGCAGCCTCCAGCTCCGAGCTGCAGACCAGAGGTGCAGCTGCCTCAGGGCGGGTGTGTGTGTGTGTGTGTGTGGGGGGGGGGGGGGGCTTTCAAGCATCAGCTTATCTGTGGCAATCAGCCCAGGGTGCTGAAGCAGGTTAAATCGAATCTCAATAACAACACAAACGCCCGGTGCGTGTCTTCAGATGCAGCTTTAAAGGAAAGCAAAGTGGTCGTCCACGTACATGCGTCTTATTGTTGCTCTCATACGCTGGGTCTTTGTTTTGGCCCCTGAATCATGCCGGTGTGAAACTCCTCCACAGCGAGCGCCAGTTTGCCGATGGCACAAGGTTCCTCCGTCGAGTGGATAAAACCTCTCAAACCCCCCAAAACCATTGACTAGCACGCCGATATAATGCATTTCAAGTGGGAAATAAAGCTTGTGTGAAGTGTCCGCTGAATACAAGATAGGTGATGTCATTTATTTCAGGTCAGTATCCAAGCGTGCGTGTGAAGGATACGCCGCGATACGAGGTGGAGACGACAGCCAGGGTCTGCTCGAATTTCAAAAAGCCTCGTCACCAGGGTTACATTACGCTGCTCGGTCTTAAATGAGTAAGATTGCGGTTCTATTTGTTACCGTGCAGCAGCGACAACACTGCGCCGCCATGACACCACTTCAAAATGTGCTGTAGATCCACAGGCCTCATGTATAGCGAACTCGCCCAATCACTGCAAGTGCAGTCAGACACACCCTGTTGCCCGATTCCCATGTTTAACGCACACTATCACACACACTGCACATGTTGTCATTAATGGTGACAATGTGTTACAATATGTACAGCCTTCATCTTTATCAACTCCTCTTGGACTTTGCTGTAAACGTTACTCATTCAATAAATCGACGACAACAAAACAGGTGCAGTGCTATCATTCACTGTTGCACCGAAATGAAAATGCCCCAAAACCATTGACTTTCCTGCTGAGTTTATACAGTGTTAAACTCTACTGGCAGAGTTCTGTTTTCTTTCAACAGTGTTGCATTCGTGCGCTGCCATGTCAATAACACACTCCTCACGCAACAATGTAATATCTTGTTGACGTGTGTCCATTCTGAGATTCGGACAAGAGAGTGATGCAACGTCATTGCGGGCCTCGTGTGGACATGCGCAGTACTGCACCTGCCGAGTTCATCAGGCCCGACTGTCTGCGTGGACAGTAAAAACAACACGAACACACATGCTGTGACGAGAGCTGCAAATAACAATAGATGTGAATCGGTGCTGCAGATCTTTGCCCTGGCCAACCAGGAGCTTGTTTTCGTTTACTGATTGTTTACTGGACACACAAACTACTGTATGCGTGTAGAATAGAATTTGGAGCAAAGACAACCACAGTCACATCTCGGTGAAAACACTGCATGTATACATTTCCGGTGAGTCAGACATTTACCTCCGCTTTGACAGAACAGTTCTGTGTGCAGGAAGTATGAATTGTGAAGAAGTGGAGGAAACCTTTAATGAGCAGAATATTAGGGCGAGGGGTTCGGTGCCAAGCTGCCCTGCAGCTGCAGCTCGCTGACTGATTGGTCTCGGTGGACAGCGGGGAAGACTGGAGGGCAGAAATCCCTCACACACGCACGCGCGCCACGAGCACCGTCGGCCATGAACACACAGGTCCGGGCACGAGCCGGCACATGCACCGCAGAGTGATGCAGACAAATGCTTGTGCGTCGACCTCAGCCGAAGCGCATCTCGCTCACTGGCGCAGAAGGCAGGCGAAAGCAAATCCGATGCATGCACACACGCCCACGTGTAAAAACACATAACACCCACAGTACACCCACTCACATAAAGAGTCCCACACATCACAGGCATGAGCACAGCTCAGTGAGGAGAGGCGGGTGGGTAGGGGGGGGGGGGCGGGGGGAGGGGGGGGGGGGGGGGGGGGGGGGGGGGGGGGGGGGGGGTTACATTGCCTGGATGCTCTGTGCCTATTCAAAAGCTAATTCTCCTGTGCAGGGATTTAAAGAGGCTGGCCGGCCACCTGCAACGAGGATGAGGAGAGCAGAGGAGCGAGGGACGGAGGGAGACAAGGGAGGATGTAGAGGGGGGAGGAGGGAGGAGGAAGAGGAGGGAGGAGGGAGCTGGAGAAGAATGACATCACCCTCCCTGAAATGTCACCATTATCTCAAGCCTCAGCTTAGCCGTCTACCGAGGTGACATCATCCTCTCATTGCCCCTCCCCCCCCTGTTCTCTCTCTCGCCCGTAGGCTGTGTGTGGTGAGGGAGTGTGTTTGTTTGTATGCCTGTGCATGCAGGCGAGTGTGTGTGTGTGTGTGTGTGTGTGTGTGCGCGTGTGTGTGTGTGTGCGCGTGCGCGCAGGAAAGCATTTTGAAGAGAGACACGAGCCTGAGTGGATGTTTGTCTGTGCTCAGTCTTTCATGTCTTTGTGCCAATGGAAAGTGAAAAACACTTCGATGACACTGTAATTGAGGTTACTTCATTCACCATTTATAAAAGTGTTTGTTTACCAAAACATGCCCCACTAATAACAAACAAATCCATATGAAATACATAGAACGAGCGACAGAGTGGGGAATAAGGCTATGTCACGGGGAGGAGTCCAAGCACTGGAGAAGTTACACAATGCAGGTCGGCCATGCTTCACTGTGATTGGTCATCTACTGTGCTACATTATACTGTGTTGTCTAATGTCATTAAGTCGTGCTATTCCTTGGCATGAAATATGTCTCTGTGTAATAGTACACTAAATCATACCACATTATGCAATGCTATAGTCTAATATACTGTACTTTACTATACTACACTGTTCTATACTATCCTACACTATACTTTACGATACCATACTATACTATACTTTACTGTGCTATACTTTACTGTACTATACTAAACTATGCTATATTATATTCTGCTGTACTATACTATACTGGTCTATACTATACTTTACTGTACTGTACTATAGTATACTATACCATACTATTCTATACTAAACTTTACTGTACTGTACTATACCGTAGTATACCATACTTTACTGTGCCATACTTCACTGTACTATACAAAACTATGCTATACTATATTCTACTGTACTATACTAGACTATTCTATACTAAACTTTACTGTACTGTACTATGCTGTACTATACTATACTTTACAGTGCTATACTAAACTATGCTATACTATATTCTACTGTACTATACTATACTTTACTGTACTGTACTATACCATACTATACTATACTATTCTATACTATACTTTACTGTACTATACTATACTTTACTGTACTGTACTGTACCATACTACACTATACTATACTATACTATTCTAGACTATACTATACTTTACTGTACTGCACTATACTACACACTAGTCCACTGCACTGTAGTATATACATAGCTATGTCATGCTACATATCTGATATGCTATGCTAAGCTGTGGTCCACTGTCTCATACTATGCGCTGCCATCCTGTGATTTACTATGTTTTACTGTAGTATGCGATGCAAAGCTTCGCCACGGCGCCTCTCCATACGATAAAGTGCCATGTTCATTCTCGATCTCTCCTCCCGCTCATTTCCTCTTATTTCAGGTCAAGGCCACAGTGACACGTGTGTCACAGTGATGTCTCCTAAATCTCATTCTCGGTTCACACTCACAATATTACGTGAAACAATGGCGTTTGCACCATGTGACACCGAGGGAGGAGGACGTGACCAGTTCAACCTTTACCAGGCTTCATGGGGCAACTTTTGAGAACCCAACAGCCACTGATAAAAGCTCTTATCACGCAGGCGGTGATTCACTCAACTCTGGCCACTACCTGATCACTCATTTACTACTGTGGCGCAAACAGATGTGCTCATTAATTTGAGACTGGTTTCATACTGATTCAATCTTCAGCAACAGAATTGGAGACATGATCAGTGATCAACAGTCAAGAGAAATGAATTAAAAGTAGAAGAATGTGGAGATGCGAGTGGTGTCTCTCTAGTAGCCAGTAGGGGGAGCTGGAGGGTGACTGAGAGGTGGATTTGGGCAATGTCACCTGAGATTAGTTCAAATCTGCTCTGGTCTAATCTGTGGTTTCCCGTCTTGTCTGCTCGTGTGTGTGTGTGTGTGTGTGTGTGTGTTTGTAGAGGAAAGAGCAAGTGGCAAAACCCACGCTCAGACTGCTGCCAGGCGACTTATGAGAGATGAATCAATCAGCACGGTAAACACACACTGGCTCACCTGAGAGGGTTAAAGTGTCGCGGTTCTGAACGGTCCCGCGGAGGCCGTGGAAGCAGAGTCCGAGGCGCGCCGGAGTCCGGCTCGGTGTTCTGAGAGCGGCCCGGTCTGGTGGAGGAGGAGGAGGAGGAGGAGGTGGAGGCGGCACCGGGAGCAGAGGGCGCCTCGCAGGTGCGTCGGTCCGGGGGCTTGTAGGGCGCGATGCCGTCGTTCCTCCAGTGTGGGCCTGGGCTGGTGGAGCGGGACGAGTGGGCGCTGGACGACTTGCTCTGGGTGCCCTGGCCTTGGCCACTGGCTTTGGCCTGGTGGTAGCGGTGGGCTGTGGAGACACACGGTCGTTAAGACGCACTTTCACATTCGCCGCATCCTTAAAGGTGCAGTGTGTGAGATTTCGGCCATTTTTCTCACTTCTATTGGTAGAAAAAGTATTATTAAACAATTACATTCTGATGGTTTTATGAATTTATGATCAACTAAACCCATTTTTTTCATTAAATGAGCTATTTAAAGTATATTTAAATGAGGAGCAGGTCCTCTTTACAGGGGCCGCCATGTTTTTACAGTAGCCCAGCTACCGTTGGTTCTCCAACATGCTCGGTAGGGTTAGCTTCACCACTACATATCACCAAATCTTACACACTGCACCTTTAAGAGAAAAATGAAATAATCCTTGAACTTGAACCCTCGTTTTGAAGCATCAACTGATTCTAAGTCATAAAAAGCTCAGATTAAAAAAAAACTTAACCACTGTCACAGGTTCATCACCACCACCGCTGAAAACTGCAGAACTAAACACAAAGTCCCGAGCAGGCTTTAGACTGTGTTAACCACAGACCTTATTTCAGACGTGTAACTATAAAATCCATCCCATAAACTGTGACCCCAACACAAGTTTTCAGACTCTCCTCACATCCAAACATCAACCTTCATTTGGAGATCATGAGAGGGTCTGACCCCCGGGGGTCTTCAGCCGGGTCTGTTGCGATTAGAAATGCAACACTCATTAACGATTTCAGCTGTTGGGGCCGGAGAGTTCAGCCTGACGTCAGCACCGAGGAGGAGAGACGGACTCACCCTGCACAGTTATGTGTCAGTGTGCTGCTTATCAGACTCAACCTCAGGAGATTCTGTGTTGACGTGCGCTTTTGCATGGGTGTGCCCAGTGACCAGGATGTGGTCGATAGAATTCCTTGACTTTATATTTGTTTACTGACGACTTCTCTTCACTGATATTTCCATTTTCTGTTGCCCTTGTCGCTGCATCGGGGCAAAGTCCGCCATAGTGGCTCTACGACAGGAGAATCGAAAGCAGGGCTGTCAAACCTACGGCCCATGTGCCAGAACCTGTCCGCCAGCAGGTCCAATCCGGCCCAGGGGATGATTTTGCAAAGTGGTGTACTTGGTTTTATGTTCATTATATTGTGAAGAGACATTTTCATGGATTGATCAGTTGACATTTTGATTCAGGGTATTTTCATTGAATTCACAACTGTACTTTTTTGTACATAAACAAAGAAAAACATCTGAAGTTGTTGTTGTTTATAGGACGTCATGCTATGATTTGTCCAGATTAAGTCCAGGGTTTGACACCCCTGATCTAATCTGATCTCATTTTATATTGGTCAGGATTATGTAATACAGACTGCTGGTTGCTAGGTGACATAACAATAACAAATGGGATCCCATCCATTCATCAGTCATCTACACTACTTATATCCATGTCAGACCAACATCCCATAATGTAAATTTCAGATCAATCGAACAGGCTCAACCAATACTGTTCCTTCAGGGCCAATACTGATTATGAGGCTGATAACACTGGGAACAGATATGCATTTGCAGTGCATCACTACCTTCACCATTACATTGACGTAACAGCCAATCACAGCGCTGTGGGCGGGGCATGAAGGGACTTTCCTCGAAAACAATGCTTATAAATCATCTTAAGTGAGCCACAACAAGTGTGTGGTGGTGTGTTTTTCTGTATTCTCTCTCTCACACACAGTTCTGCTGTGTACGGGAGGTTTCCGGACTCTAACACTTGGACGTGTGGTTTATCGAATTCGTTAAAGTGTCAAGTATTTCTACAACAAACGTAGACTTTCTACAATAGAATCGCTTGCAGCGTGTGTTGCATACACAGCGAGTCCCACTGGTGTCGTTGGGCCGGGGAGGAGGGGCCGACTTCGACCGGTGTGTTTACTAAACACCGACCAATGAGTCCTGCGTGCCATACCTTTAATAACATGAAGAAGACCCATCGTGTCAAAAGGCAGCCACTCGCCTGCTCTGCCTGACAAACAGAGGGTTCAGTGTCTGCTCCCGGTCTGAACCCCGGTTCACCAGACACGGACCTTTTATTTGGACGTACAACAATGAGGTTGTTTTGAATCTGGGGGCTGACGGGCGAATGGTAACTCACCAAAAGCAGCACAGCGACACGGGTCATGCTTGTCCAAATAGTGCTCTAATGTGTCCCAGCCCCCTCCGACACGCACCATCACATGAGTGCGAAGGACCTGAGGCGGAAAACAAGGGGAAACAAGGCTTCAATAGATGGACGAGAGAGCGAGAGAGAGAGAGAGAGAGAGTAACATACAAATTCATGGACAAATAAAATGGCCTCACACACACACACACACACACACACACACACACTCGCTGCACAAGTCAATAGAGATGCAAATGGAAGCGGTGGGGCACCCTGCTGAAGGCCGCCCAGACCCCTCAGTGTTACGTAACATCAAGATGCACCCTGGCCTGTACCCCTTCCCCCTCCCCCTCCCTCCCCCATCATCACGCTCTTTCTACCACATCAACCCCCCCCCCCCCCACCCCAGCTGCTGCCATTATGAGGGGCCAGCCATCGCCATGCCAACTCACAATTAAGCAGGAGTACGGTAGCATAATAAAGGCTTTTTTTTGGGCCTCTCTCTGTTGGCTTCCCTGTGTTTTCAGAGGGTGAATTAGCATGGTAACAGCGCTCTGCCCCCCCCCCGCCCCTCCCCTCCCCCCAACCCCACCACCCACTGTCCTTGTCCCTGCTCTTCAGCTGAGGAGGGTGGAAGGGATAGATAGCCACAGCCAGAGGGGTGGTGGGTGTGGGGGGCGGGGGGCTTGGTTGGTGGATATGTCACATCCTCCTCTCCTCCACTCGCTGTGTGTCGCACACATCCCCCAGATCAAGGCCGAGGAACCCCGCCCCCTCCGGGCAGAGGGTGCCGTCGCCGAGGCAGCACGCCGGACCCGATGCGACAGCCCCGTGGGGGCAGCGCCGCCGCCTCGGGTTGTGTAACGGGGTCTGGCAGCCACATGTTTTTAAAGGTTGCGTCGGAACGGCTGGCAAGGCGGCAGAGCCACATGGGCTCATCCCAGAGTTTATTTCCACAAAATCACACCCCCCCCCACACGCCCCCCACACTCCACCTCCTGACCTCCAGCTCCTCTTTAAAAACAATCCGGTGTAAGTCTCTTCATTGGCCTCGCTCCGCCACGACATGGAATCCATCAAAACAGCTGATCTGCTTATCTCTCTCTCTCTCTCGCTCTCTCTCTCTCTCAGACCCGAGAGCGCAAACTGCTTACGCTCTCCGCCGCTCCGGCCTCATGTCGGAGACAGGTCTGTGATGATGCAGTTTGAGGGAGCGGTGTGACGGAGCGGAGAGGGTGAAGATTCATGTCGTCGTCATAGAAACGCCGCGACGCTCTACATGCTGTGGAAGTATTAAGTCACGGCAAAGGGAGCAGATCAGATCCCACGCCGAGGTCACTGGTTTCTATCGGCTCAACGAGGCGGCGCAGGCGTCGGCGCCCTTTGACACGGAGTGTCATTCTGACATGTTCAGTTGATCCGCACGTTTATATCAATATGACTGTTGAAACCTGGCCCAGTGTTTCCAACAGACGGTAAGTCATTCATATTGCATTGAGCTGCACTGGGGGACAAAGGCTCATCGAACATGAATAATAGCGTGAGGTTTATATAAGAAAGATGCGAAAACACACGTGACACTGAAAAAGAGATATGCAAATGGAGACAAATAACATCATGGACAAATCAACCGAGGGACCGAGAGACACCATGTCATCGAGATGACAAGTTTATATGTCTGTTAAAATTTAGATTGAAACTGGAATAACACGCTCACTGTTATATACGCACAGTGAGCGAGGCAGTGATGATGTCACGTCTCCCTACGATTGATTTTGATCAGCACAGCCGGGATAAAAGGTGACAGCCACGGAGAATCAAACTAAATGGATGCGTTACTGCAGCGTGATCATTTCATGACTATAAAGAGAATTAGCAAAGGTCGTAAAAAAGCTGTTTGCACAGTACGAATTTCCAGGCGGTTATGCTCATATGATTCACTGAAGTCATATAATAACAGCACACACACACACACACACACACACACACACACACACACACACACACACACACACACTGCTGGTTAATGACGAGCTCTGGTTTGTATGAAGGAGAGAGTTTGAAACTAAATAGTTAGAACAGAGTACTCATTAAAGGTACAGTGTGTAGATTTTTTTTTTTTGTGTAAATTCTGGGCTATTGTACAAACATGCCAGCCTCCATAGAGAGAGTCTGATTATACTTTATGTGTAGGAGTTCATGATAAAAGCACATTTGAAAATACAGAAAATAAATCATGCCAATGAAAATATTTTCATTTTATATTCATTGTCTGACCATAGATCCCTTCTGCCGACAACATGTGTATAGCACATGATCAGCAGTATGGTACCACACTGTAAAGTATAGCAGCTGTATATTTCATTGATTTCTGCAGCCGTTACTGTGACACGTTTCATATTTTATGCATGACAACGCTGCACATCTGTTGAGGCTGAACATGGGTTTGGGACCATGTTTCCCTTTAAATCTGCAGCGGAGCATCCGGATTTCAAAAAACCTCTGAAGGACGATCACCAGTGTGTGTGTGTGTGTGAGAGAGAGAGAGAGAGAGAGAGAGAGAGACCCAATCCTTGTTTCTATGGCAACAGCGCACAGACAGAATTCTTGTCATCATTGTGTGGGCGTGTTGAACACATTTCTCCTTGAATCTCTCTGGTTCAAAAAATTTAAGCGATGGCTCATTTCAGCTGTTGAGCCCCACACCACTGCAGCCCCCCCCCCCCCCCCCCACCTCTTTAAGGGTGAAATGACTCTTCGGGGACAAAGCTGCCATATTGACTCCCTCCCTCTGTTCACACGGCGCCTTCCACCATTTGCTCTGCGCACTCCAGCCTCTCCATCGGCCTGAGATCCTTGTAGCCGCGCTGGCAGATGAATGGGAGCTTGTTGGCGTTCAAAAGGCGACTGGCCGCTTCCTGCCCTCGGAGGAATAAAGGAAATGTGTTGGGAGGCACTTGTGGAGGCTCGGGCATATGGACGGCCGCCGTCATCCCGACAGCGAGGAATCAGGAGTGGGGGGGGGGGGGGGCGA
>JAFBJT010015067.1:18375-51575 GCA_016785325.1 Chascanopsetta lugubris | reverse complement strand
CGGCAAGCAGGGGGGGGGGGGGAGGGGGGGGGGGGGGGGGGAATAGGCCCCCGACACCGAGGGGCAGCCCAAACCCTGGGGATGAACAGAGGAAATGGGTGGAGCGGACAGAGATAAAGATGTTTAGGTTTGATTCCCCCATTTTCGGCACCGATAGTGAGGTGGACTCGGTTTGTGTGAAACCGCTGTGAACGGCGCTAAGTGAACCGGTTGTGATATTAGCTCAAAAATGAGACGCGTGTAAATATACTTGTATATTCAGTACATTCAGACTTCTTCTTACCGAGGGTGGCGGCAGCGGCGGCTGAATGCTTCGAGCAGTCACCTTTGAATGCAAAGGTCACTGGTTCGAATCCCACTTGGACCCTGCTGCGGAGACACTGGCCCCGACACCGACACCCCCCAACGGCCCAATGTGTACTGGTAGAAAGACGCCGTGACCCAGATGACTGGATAAGCGGTTGAAGATGACGTGACTTCTTCTTACCCCCTGGACTTCTTTTTCCAATGCCCCCCATACGACCGATTTGAACAAAATGTTCCGGAACCTTTAGGTACAGTGGAGACAAAAGTTCCTGGAACGTTGGTGGAAACGGGCTCATGAGGCCACTTAGCTCTGGTGTGACTGGGTGAGCACAGGTATCATTGTGATTGTTGTCTTTTTGTCAGCGCGCGATCAACAATGAAAATCCCAATGAGCACATGCAGCTCTACGAGCCAGAGCTACACAATACTGACTGCACTCCGTCTTACTGCCACAGGGGTCGCCATAAACTACCATTTTCAGAGAGTTCTTCTTAAGGATGTTCTCGTTTGAACTGTCCTACTGTAAATGTAAACACAGCGACTGTGCGTGTGTACCCGTGTTCTCTCAGCATGACTCAGTAAGACCTGTGCAACCTTTTGCACCGTCAGCAAACAGAGGCGTGCTGGCCTGCAGAGACGAGTTCCGCCGTGCCAGAGCTAACTGTTGCAAAAAGTCAAAAAAAATAAACAACTCCAATAAAAGAAGTGATTATTACGACATCTCAGGCCACAGGAATTCACTGGAGAGGGGTTGGGGGGGGCGTTTCCAGGACGACAGCAGGGAGGAAAGGGTTCATGACACAAAACACAAGCGCTTTCAAAGAACACGAAAATTGCGAGGACTAGGGGATAACACTGCTCGCTGCACGCAGCACATTCAGGTCGATTTCCTCAGAAAACATAAACAAAAGAAAAACCGTGTTTCTCTGAGGATCCTCGGTCGTTACTGGCAACCTCCCGGCGTGAAACAGCCTCAGCATCAGATAAGCAGAGGAGGATATGAAAACTAGGCCACGGGGGGCGACTGCTTGGTGGAATGGAGATTCTTTTGGAGGTCAGAGAGGTTACAGCCCCGACGCCCACATGTAAACATTCCTGGATCCTGTGAATCCAAACTGAAAACAGCCACATTTGTGACTCCGTCCTCCCATCAACGCGCTGGCGGGACACACGGGACGAGCGAGCGAGCTGCTTCGCGTAAACACCGAAATCTGGCCCCTGTGCACAAATGGTCTCTTGAAACAACCTGCAGGATGAAGGAGGGAGATGAGCGGGTGGTGATTATGTTTTCTAATGACGCTGGTTCCGAGGCCGGAGGGGAGGAGCAGGACGGGGAGAGGGAAGTGTGAGCGTTTAGAGGCCGTTAGCATCTGGACGAGCTGGATAAACAGGGTGGGATCGGGTTCGACTTATACAGATAAAGGTCGAGTTCAGGAATCTGGAAAAGGATACACCCCCCCCCCCCCCCCCCCCCCCCCCCCCCCCCCCCCCCCCCCCCCCCCCCCCCCCCCCCCCACAAACAATGAATGCGCACTGCCTGACTCTTGCGCAAGCGGAGGAGACGGTGCAGGGAGGACAGCTCTGTTGACTACAACCTGCTAACTAACAAACAAATGCATTGTGAAAGATTATATTTCCTCTTTGCTGCCTTTCAACTGCTTCCTGTTTCCACTTGCTTCCAGCCTGTACCCGAGTAGACTAAATACTGGACAAACAGACACGAGGGTGGTGACTTTCCGCTCATCGAACTCTCTGCAAAAACACTCAGCACTTTCCTCGAATATTACGGCCATTTTGATCTATACAAGTGCTTTCCAACCTGTTCGCAATCAGCCAGACATCCTGAGAGCCGGCTCTGCAGAAATCGATGCCCGTCTTCTGGCCTCATGACAAACAGTCCATCGGGGGGCAGCGAGGGCAGCAAATCTAAGGGACGCCTGCCGTGCAGAGAGGTGGGCTCTTCCATCAATCATCTCTTTGGGCTGAGGAGCAGCGTGATGCGCGGGTGCAGGGCGGGAGGCGGCTTCACCGGTGTCCGACTCAATCGCGGCTTTGTTTTGATGAGGCTCCACAGCACTCAGCAGCGCCGCGCCTCCGACAGGCAAGGTTACAGGAAGTGATGTGCGTCGGAGGACACTCAGTCACTCTGACAGTCTGCCTGAGATCAGCTGTAAATCAACAGCAGGAAATACTCCGACCCATCACACACACACACACACACACACACACACACACACACACACCAACTTAAAGGTCTTGTGTGAGGGATTTAGATGGAATTGTCTATTTCTATTGGCACTGATGAAATATGATATAAGTACACTAATACTTGATGGGAGTTGGATCACCTGAATGAAGAAATGATTGTTTTCATTATATACCGGAATGAACCCTGCTATATGCTTCGGAGGGAAGCAGGAGGTGAGAGATATTCAGTTGTAACCTCGCACTTCACCACCGGACGTCTCTAAATCCTACACTCAACCTTTCACACAACATTAGCTTAACCCAGAACATGAACACAAAGCTCACTGTCCACTGCTCCAGCTCCTGTTTTCACCCTCACCCTGAAACACGCTGTAGAGCTCCTCCCCCTCCCTCTCAGAGAAGCCCAGACTGCTCTGATTGGCCGGTTGGTGCGCTCTCTCGTGATTGGTCAACTGCTTCCAACTGATGTAAGAAGTGTCCTGAACATCAACGTGTCACTAATTCAACAGTCAGGATTCCAACGAACTGTCACAGTGATGTCAGCTCCATAACGACGTCAATGAGTGGTTTCAACAGCCGGCGAGAAAGTGTTTTTGTGTCATTTTGATCAATATATTCCGTAAATAGACTTGATCAGGTCTTGATGACACCTCAGAGCAGTTCACAGCAGAGTTTAGATTCACCCTGTCACACAAACATCCATACTGTGCATCCATGTGCAGCACTTTGTGTCTATGAGTACAAGGGACGATGTGAGGTTCAGTAGCTTGCCCAAGGACACTTCAGCACGCAGAACAGGGGAAGGCGGGAATCGAACCTCTGACCCTCCGGTTAGAGGCCAGCTCCTCTATCGTCCCGCTGGCCCCCCGACGATGACACTCAAATGTAAACTAAAGCAGCTCCGGCCCACGGAACAGGAAACGGGTTCCTGAAATGTTCCACAGGTTCGAATCCAGCAGCAGAATTGGGTTCGTCGTGATGGGAGACTGGTGAGAGGGGAGGAGTCTGTCGTTCTGTGAACCAGTGACAGGAAGGTGCGCTCACACACGCAGTGGCCTGCTCAGATAGACACCCACTCAGATGGTAATCGCGCACGAGATAAGCCGCTAGCAGGAAAACATAACATAAAGTGGGTAATATGCAAAGCGCGGAGTCAGCGCTTTCCATCTGCCTGACGAAAAGAGTGGAACAAGACGCGGCCTTTGCTAAGTAGCCTGCGAAAAAAAAAAAACACACATTCAACTGCATGTGGCATGTGACACAAGAGAGAGAGAGAGAAACAGTGAAGGATGCCACGCTCTCTCAGCAAAGCGTGGAAGTGTGACCCAATGCGGAGCTTTATGACCTACTTTTCCCCTCCTCTCTCTCTCTCTCTCTCTACTGTAGCTCTGCCTCGCACGGCCACATCCACTGCAGTCAGGTTTAACAGAGTGTACAGTAAAGTCACTCTAGGCACACTATCTGTCCCCCTCTTCCCTTTTGTATTCTCTGAATGCATGTATTGGACCATAAGGTTAATGGAGGAGAGTGACCAGGCACACACACATTATACACACACACACACACACACACACACACACACACTCTGTTCCGCTCCCCGGGTGTTTCCATCTAAAGCGAGCAGAGATGGCGAGCCTCTGATTACGTCCCTGCCACCGGTGTCGGTGTATTCATTTCCTCCGGTCCGCGCCACCAACCGGACATATTGTTCTGCCTTTTTGCTTGATATCTTCTCCAGTGGAGACGGAGGTGGGGGATGGTGAAGGGGAGGGGGGAAAAAAAATATAAAAGCGGGGCTCGCACACGTATGAACAGAAACAAGCGCCGTGCGTCGGGGGCCTGGGGTGAGAAGAGACGTGAAGCAGCTCAAATGAGTGAGCAGGAAGAAGGAGACGACGGAGGAGGCGACAAAGGACGCAGTGCGCACATATGTGCTCCTCTCCTCTGTTGTTTGTGAATAAACACTGTGCTCCATGTCTGCCTCTGTGAGCAATTAGAGCAAGAGGTCAGTGGGTTGCCTTTTCATTATTTTATGCATATACGTCAGGCGGGGGCCAAGTGTGAGACCTAGAAAAAATAAAATAAAACAACAAGATGGTGTATGCTGCCAACCAGGCTCCTTCCCCTCAGGCTCAACGCGCAGCATATAGGGAAACACCCATTCAATCCAGGACCACGTTAATAATCCCTCTCTAGTGGAAATATTATGGGAAATCCTCTAATGCACAGGATCAACTATGTGTCTATGTGGAGTACACGGTGATGTGGAGCAGCTGCTGTCCGTGCCACTCCAGGAATGGATGGTGGGGGGGGGGGGGGGGGGGGGGGGGGGGGGGGGGACTTAAGACTCATGAAGAGTCAGCGACTCAAACTATGATGATGATCGGTCACTTCCTTCACTTCAGTCCCTCTGTGAGATGAGTAAGAGGGCCACACACACACACACACACACACACACACACACACACACACACACACACAGGAAGGGAATGTTTGCACGAAGGTGTGGTCCATGAAGGAAGCAAACAGCTTCAGATGAGTGTAATGACCTGTTGTGTCCAGCAGGGTGTTGATGTGACACATTAAGAGTCATCAGTCTTACTCAAGTCGTGTCGGGGGATGATTATGAGACTCATTGTTGTGAAATTAACAGCGACAGGGTGAGGCAGGATGAGAAGAGAGGAGTGGTAACTAGTGGCTGGTGGTCACTTTATTAGGTACACTTAATGCTTGCACAGGGCCGGACCTGCTCCCGCTCTCGTTCCGCTCTGGCAAAGATTCAGCGGGGTGACGGGAAGAGATTTGAATCCACACTGAAAAGACAACATCGGCCGGCTGCTGCGCCACTGACAGTAAGTGGCCCGAACTGTGCCAGGACGCCATTATGTCATCACCACCCACCTGGGTCATTAACACGGAGCAGGGTGGGTCGATGCTTCTGTGTCGTTTGTGCTCGATTTTGACCACAGAGTCCGAGTGTTTCAACAGAGGCTGAGACGCATCGGACCCCTTTTCCCCCCACATTCAACAGAGACGCGTCTGTATCAATATCACCACATCAGCAGTTTCTGAAAGACAGACCTGCAGACGTCACGGGACCAACAACCACGCAATGCGCAAAGTCACATACAACACCGTTCTTCCTTATTCTAAAAATCAGCTTGACCTTCAGCAGATCACCGTGACCAAGTCCCTCATGCCTAAATGCATCTGCTGCGTGATTGGCCGACTGGATATTTGCATTAACGAGCAGTTGAGCTGGAGTAGCTAACAGAGTGGTCGGTGAAGGTCCGTTTACTGCGATTACACCCGGGCTGGGTGAGTTGTACTTTCAGTGATCACTGTCTGTTACTATGGTCTGTCCAATCTGTAATCCTATTATCACAACGCGTGTATTGTCTCAACAGGGGGATTCGGTTAATCAGCCAACACCCAAACAACATAGAATAACACGGGAGCAAATCTACTTAAGACGCTATGAACCGATGCTGTAGGTAAGAGCATGTTGTTAGCACGATTGGAGCTTCTACAACACACTTCTGCCACACACACACACACACACACACACACACACACACCAAGTCCTACTGGTGTTGTTGGGCAAGGGAGGAGTAGCCAACCATGACTGATTTGTTAACAAACATCCAGCGACAGATCCTGCATACTATCCCTTTAAAGTTACATTTGACATGAAGTCCTGCAGAACCAAACTCCACGGTTCATTTCCATCGACACGAACGGGGCATGATATGACTAAAGTGATGTTTTTATGGTGGTATCCAAAGTACTCAAGGGGGTCTTGATAACTAACCCTGCATTACCTGGGGGGGCTATGCAGCGGCAACATGCAAACCCACTACGAGTGAACTCCCCGAATCGTACACACTGCGCCTTTAAATGTCAGTCCCATAAACCTGCATGATTTCTTCATTTAGATCCATGATCTCTGACTCTCTCTCGATCACATTAGCTCCTTGGTCGAGGTAACGGTTGAAAGTATGTTTTCATATGGGAATTTGACTATTACATCATAAATATGATCCTTGAACTTGTCAGAGTAAATTGCATTGCTCCCCCTGGCTGATGGACTGCTCCATAAAAAAAATACTGGATGCTCCCGCTCCGACTCCACAACTCACATTTACAGCTTGAGGGTTGACGTTGTGTCAGGGCGCAGAGCTGTAATCGCAATGAGCCGTCTCATGTGTAAAAATATCGGGATGGAAACTCCACATGTGCAGAGCTTCACTTTGCACCAGCAGCTCATTCCGCTGAGAAGATGCCCTGAGTGGGAGGTAATGGCCGGATAATGAATTGATGACATTCGATCAATAACTGTTCTGGATATGAATAGGCGCGCGGATCATGAATAGGCTGATGGAGTGAGTGTGCGTTTGTAAAGCTGCTTGGAAATGAAGTCATCATGACTAGAATCTGGAGCGAGACCTTAATATGAGGCAGCATGGATAAGAACAAACGCATTGACTAAGGAGAAGAAAGAGAAAATGTTAAGAAAAGTCTAAATGACTTAGAAGAAGATTTTTTTTTACCTTGTATTTTAAAGATAAAGTCAAAATTGTGGAAGGCCATATCTACTCGCCCCACCCAACGTGCAGCACAGCAGCAGTGTGGTTCCTGCAACAGCAACAACAGCTGCACACTTTGGTATGAAGGCGTACAACCTCAGGTCTTGTGAGGAAAATAAGAGCCTTGTCAAAACAAGATGAATGAGGCTCACAGACACACAGGTAAAATGTCAGGGAGCTGACCTTTGACCTATCAGAGCTCAGAGAGGAAAAACAAGAGTCTGAGAGTCAGTCTCACACACACACACACACACACACCGGCCCGGACAGGTAGACAGGAATCTAACAGCACTGATGAAAATAAAAAATCTTGTCAAAACAAGATGAATGGATTGGGTCACCTAGAAACATGAGGGGCTTTTACTTTGAAATTTGTAGAGAAAGGATGTAAATATCCATAATTGGTCCACTTTAATCTGTCAATGCAAAATGAAAAAAAAAAAATAAGTCCATATCTAATTGAGTTCAAAATTACTCTCAACGTTATTTCGCAAAGTGCATGATGGGGAAAAAAATCCTAGCCCTTGTGTTTTTGGTCATCCATGGCCCTAATACTTTGCTGCCTACGCCTGGAATTGAACCAGCAGCTGACTGAGCAGATACTGACAAACTATCCAAAAACAAAACTGAACTTCTTATGATTATTTTCCTCGTTAGTAAACGTGTAGAATTATATCCCACCCAGAAAGAGTCAACTGGAGCACGGAGGCGGAGCTATCAGAGAGGATGTGTCGGTACAACGAGCAGAAATACACAATAATACTGCTGCACTGTTTGTGCTGCTGGTGCGCAGACGAGTGAGTCCCTATGTTTGGACTCGGGATGGAAATATTCATTCAGAGAGCAGCACATCCTAAATCTGTCAGTCTGCCACAGAGAACAAACACACACACACACACACACACACACACACACACACACACACACACACACGGTCTATGACTCCTGTGAGCGCCTCTGTCCTGAAACACAGTCAGGTTGTATAACCCTCAGCAGCCTCAGTCATATGAGTGAGTGTGCAGATGCATGTCTGAACAGCACATCCTCCTCCTCCTCCTCCTCCTCCTCCTCCTCCTCCTCCTCCTCTTCCTCCTATTTCCGTCCTCGGAGGTCACACTTAAGAAGCTTCTTGCTCCAGTGAGACGGTGGAACCGTCTCCCACTCGTCTCCCTCTCCGCTGCCTCCTCTCACATCTTCACAGTTAAAAGCCAGACATGGCTCCTCTCATCACTATGGAAATATTATCACCCACGAACTCCCGCTCCTCGTTAGCTCGCACCCTCGTGTCCGGCAGAGGCCACAGCAGAGGTCGGACAGTTCAACGGCCGAGAGTTGACGGTTTGAATTCCACAGGACGGGACATGTGTGAGGCAACATGCCATCAGGTCTTGGTGGAAGTAAAGCGGGTGGGTGGGTGGGTGGGGAGGGGGCTGCAGAGGTGGCCCATATAATTGATCAATCATTCATGAATCCACCTCCTCCCGTGTGATGTGGTATTGATTATTCACTGTGGACAGAGACTAGAGACCAGCATCAACACACACACACACACACACAGAGCCGACCCCGGATGATTTCATTCCAGGACATGTGGAGGGGAGAGTGACCTAAAGAGGAGCTGGGGGTCAGGAGGCGAATCCAGGAATCACCTTTT
Source organism: Chascanopsetta lugubris (assembly GCA_016785325.1). Taxonomy (NCBI): domain Eukaryota; kingdom Metazoa; phylum Chordata; class Actinopteri; order Pleuronectiformes; family Bothidae; genus Chascanopsetta; species Chascanopsetta lugubris. The sequence continues at coordinate 42,821 of JAFBJT010015067.1, read as the reverse complement.
GTCTTCAAAGATGAAATGTGGAGGATTTCCTGACACCCACATCTCATCCCTCTCCCCCCAAAGATGTAGGAGAAGCTACGATGGCCTGGACTCAGGGGGGGTATCAAACATGCGGCCCACCAGAGGGTCACATCCGGCCCGTGAGGCGACTTTGCAGACATTAAGGACACTGAGCTTCAGCAAAAACATGGCGGCGAGAACTGTTTTGAAAACAGATTCTACCTAAATGAATCCACATCTGGATGGAGATGACATGGCGTGTTTGGAGGTGTGACACCTGAGCAGCCGATCCACGTTAAAGTCTGGATCCACGGAGCGTGAGTTCATGAGTGGAGTGTTTGGTCTCAGCTCAGACTCACGAGTAAAATGTCAGAGAGCTGACCTTTGACCTTTCAGAGCTCAGGGAGAAAAACAAGAGCCTGAGAGTCTCTTACACACACACACACACACACACACACACGGACAGGTAGACTGGAATCTAACAGCACTGCTTCAAAACAAGGTCACACACACACACACACATACACACACACACATGGAATCTATACTGTGCCTCATTGCACCTACATGATCTTTTAACTGAGGAGGTTTTGCCACCTGTGTGTTTCACAGTGGGAGTGGGGATCTTCGCTCAGCTGATCCAAACACACTTGTTTCATTAAAGGTGCAGTGTGTACGATTTTGGCATTCTCTGTCACTTCTGGAAATACTACACAACACTTACATCCTGACATTTTCATTTGATTTCCAATCACCGAAACGCTTTATTCACACACACTGCACCTTTAAAAGGCCTGAAGTGAAGCACATGGCTCATCCTGACACATGGAGTCATCATGGACCACAGCGTTGATGTGGAACAACCTCTCAGCTGGACATGTTTGTTTACATGTGCAACTCACCAGCTCGTCCAGGTTCCTCATGTCACACAACACTCTCTTCTGCGGCCAGATGAAGGGCTCTGGGTCCGGCTGCTCTTCCTCCTCCTCCTCCTCCTCCTCCTCCACCTCCACCTTCACCTCCACCTCCACCTCCTCCACGCTGTTGTGGCCGCTCTCCTTGCGGCCGGACCACCTGCTGTGCTCGGCCTGCTCCCTCAGCAGGGCCCGCTGGCTCTCCTGGTCCCGCATCTCCTCCTCGATCTCCTCCTCCAGCTGGATCAGCATGGGCGCCAGCATGCCGAACTTGGAGCCGCGGCGCGCCACCTCCAGCAGGCAGAGGACGAAGTTCTTCTCGTTGCAGCGCTCCACCAGGTCGTTGGTCTCGAACATGAGCACGTCCTTGACCCGCAGCTCCTGGCGACACCAGCTGATGAAGTTGGACACGTTGTCCCGCGCCAGGAAGGAGCCGGACACCACGTTGCGGGACTGGAAGACCACGTCCTTGGCGGGGAGCTTCATGGAGCGCGCCGCCTCCGGGTGCTCCAGCTGGAAGTCCTGCGCCGCGCGGTTGACGTGGTTGGCGTGGCGGCACAGGGCGCAGCCGGTCTCCAGCGCGTCCGTGAAGGTGTCGGCGGTGATGTCCAGGTCGTACAGGGTGTTGAGCCACTCGGCCAGGTCCTCCTTCATGGCGTACAGGTACTCCTCGCTGGATTTAAAGGGCCGGATGCTCTTGGAGGCGGCGGACTGGATGTTGCTCTGATCAGCCATGTTGTCGGGTTGTGTATCGATTTTTAAAAAAAATTTTTAAAAATTTAAAAAAAAAATGTTTATGTTTTGGTTGTTTTTACGTGGCGATTCCGGATCGTCTCATCGCAGCCTCGCCTCCTCCTCCGGGACGCAGAGCGGGGCGCAGCGTGCGGACGCACCCACGCCGAGGTGCATGTGCGGCGGCTTGGGATCGCGGCTCCTCGGCGCCAGGCTTTGTGTTGTCAGCAGCATGTCTGGACGCGGACCGGCCCGCTGGCCCTGGCGCACGGATGCGTGTTCCGGATGTCTGTGCGCACACACGGCTTCTTCGCATTGCCGGGAGCCGGGAGAGGGAACGGGAACGGGAGCGGGAGCTGACGGGCGGGGAGTGAGGGAGGGAGGGAGGGGACACACACACACGCCCATGCGTCGAAGCGGTGAATCCTCCACCACCACCACCAACCCCGGGGTGGGTCCCGGCGGCTCGTCGCGGCCGCTACACGGATCCACGTGTCAGCATGAGTGAGCGCGTGCGGGCGCTCAGATCCGTGTCCTGCTCGTCGCCGGAATCAGCGGCTCCGACTCCAGCTCATCCCCCTGCGAACAGGCTCAGCCCATGTTGCGCCGCCTCTCGCTGAACATGTTGAGCTGCCGAGGCTTAGAGCGGCAGAGCGGGTCTGTGGCACATCCCATTATGAAGGATCAACACTTAACCCCATCACCTCCGCCACTCTGCCTGCTCCACTTCCTCACATTCAACCCATAACATTTGATTGTTGTTGATTTGAACCCATGTCCCTCTGATCACCTCATGTTCCATATATTCACATTATATATGAGTGTGTGTGTGTGTGTGTGTGTGTGTGTGTGTGTGTGTGTGTGTGTACCTGCAGGTCTGTCCCTTACTTTACATTCAATAACTGTGTTAATGTAAATATTGATTTGACCCCATGTCCTTCTGATTACCTCATGTTCCACATACTCACTTTAAAACTGACGTCATGGCCCATTATTTACATCTGCAGGCCCACACTTGAATTACGTTACATTCAAACACTTAACAGTATCATTTTTTGAGATTCAAGCCCATGTCCTCCTGATTACCTCATGTTACGCGTGGTCTCACTAAAATGGACATAACGTTATATCTGCGCCTGCAGGTCCACCACTTACTGAACATTACATTCAGAAACATAACTGTGTAAACGTTGATATTGATTTGAACCCATGTCCTTCTGAAGACCTCGTGTTTAACATTTTCACATTAAAACGTTATATTTACACCTGCAGGCCCATCGCTACTTTACATGTCATTCCTCACCAGTCTAGAGTGAAATGTATGTTTAACCCCATATTTTCCAAAGCGGTATATAATCCATGCATTCCCCATAAAACTGACTATATAACTATATATCATAACCTATCTTTATTTCTACAGGCCCATATTAATGTATTATGTTGTCTACTTCATCATGTTGTTTTTATACCCTGTGATTTAGAAACAAAACAGTTTAATGATTTTTTTTTTTAAACATCACAAACCATCTCATCTCAATCGTCCATCACTGACTCAAACAGCCTGAAGTGGGGAGGCAATTCTCACTGTGAGATTTTCTACACCTTTATAATCTCCCCGGTGAGTAAAGGTACTGTTATATGTGATGACATAGTTAGTTTAGCACCTAGAGTGATAAGGGATTATTGATTATTGTAATCAGACGCCTCACACCGGAGGAGTCAGCCTGTAAACACAGATACAGCCGGAGAAGAGGAATGAAAGTGTGAGACGTGACAGTGGACGAGCAGTGTTGTGCAGTTAGTCAAAACAGCAGCTAATTCAAGAGAACATGATGTCATGAGGATAATGGGGAAACATGTGTCATAGAGCAGGAAGCTCCTTGAACCTCATTCATTCATCACCTCTAAAAACAGGATTTACAAAGTGCTTGATCCAACAGGAACCATTGGTGTGATACCAGTTATTGGCTGACTACCAGTCTGAGTCTAACTTCAGTGAGGAGAACATGCCAGAAGACAATCTGTGAGATGACCTCCAAACCTGAAGGAGACTCAGGGAGCAAGTGTGTTTTATAAATTCTGAGAGACATTCCAAATATCTTTTGGGTCTGTGAATGATTGGAATAAGGATTCAAGGGATTCTTGAATCCTTACATGCCTTTATTCTGAAAATCCTTTTAGTCAACTCCAAATGAATGTGTTCACCTCTGTTGAAAAACAAAAAACATCCTCCTCAGCCGTCTCACTTCTCTTTCAGCAAACCTAACGTTCTGTGATTGTTTGAATTGAATGGAGTTCGGCTGCCAAGAGGGAGGTCTTGTTTTTATTTAAGAAAGAGTCATGTGTCTGTTTAAGAAAGAGGGGAAGGAAGGGTTTGGCAGGAGGGAGATGGAGAGAGTGAAAAAAGAAAAGAGAGAGGGTGAAGTAGAGGGAAAGAGGGGGGGGAGAGGGGGGGGATGAGATCATTTTCTGGGCCAGGATGAATCAGCTTTTCTGTTGGTGAAGAGACGGCGAGTGGATTCAGAGCTCAGTTAGTCCACAGGGGCGAGTGGCTGCAGCGAATGAGAAGCACTTGAGGACATCTGCTGGGACAGAGATATGTTACTAATTAAATAAACACCACACACACACACACACACACACACGAGCCTGGATGGATATGTGTAATCGCTCAGGAAGGTTGTATGGTCATGTGTACGCACCATATCTGCATTTTAACTTCAGGGGAAATGGTTGAGGTTCTAGTTTTTGACAGCAAGGTCGGAGGTCAACATTCCTGGAGTTTGGAAACTGTCCGTCCCCAAAATGAAGGACGTTAAAAGTCAGTTGCTCGGTCACTACATTGAAGTGACCGAGCAACTGATGCAGCTATCATGGTCCATTGACTGAAACTTCATTTGGTCATGTTTACATTTGTAGATTTAAGCCTGAGCTGTTAGGAAAATGCTGTAAAGTAGAGTGATGTACTAATCAAGACTAAAAAGCTGTGGGTAACTTCAAAGAGCAGCAGGATGATCCAACAGCCACATGTTGAACAGATGCTCAAAATGAATTACATTAAACTGTCAATAACTGCACTTAAATAAAACCACATGACATTTAAAGGATATGTTGCATGGAAAAAAAAGAGCAAAGTCTACATCAAAGTAAAATAGAAATCTTAAGGTATTTGTCATATCTTGACAGATTTCTAAATCAGATACAGTCATTGGTTATGGCATTTCAATTGTCCTTATAGGTGAATCATGGAAACATAAAATAGGAGAATTCTGGCTACTGTTTAAGCTCAGTGGGTAAAACTTTTTTAAATTTTTTTTATTGCTGTTGATGTAGGTCACTAACTTTAGGGCTTTGTGTAAACCGAGGACAGAGATTGATACATAGGATGAGTCAATGAGAATGTGACTTTTCAGTCCAACCAGCACCATCTACTGACAGAGTAGCATAACTGCAGCATCTCGATTTCACTATTCTCTGGAAAAGGTCAGAGCTTGTATCACCATTAGAAATGTGGGGTGTGTTTTTAAGAGGGAGGAGAAATAGCCCGCTGATATTCCCAAAACTTTCTGTACTTTAATCTCAACAGCTCATTAATTTCAAGTTAGTGTTTTTTATTCATTTATTTATTTATTTTAAAGCGATGCCATCAATTGAAGATGTGGGATTTCATTTGTTTGACCGTGACACTAAAATCAAATCACATGCAAATTACGCTCTGCCAGAGAAAACATCCCCATGCTGCTTCTAGTTGACTTTCAATTGAAACAATAGGACTACACAGAGGTTTCTTTTAAGAATTTATTTTGGAAACCTGGGTATGTCCAACATCAAAGATGTCAAAAGTGGCAAACTTGTATTTCCCAAATTTGCCACCATACAAGTATCAGTTATGGAAAAGGGGAGGCAATTCTGTCAATGAATGAAAAATAGAGCATTTTACAACAGCAAAACTAAAACGCATTGTTTAAAAAGCAACAACCAAAAATAAACATGCACAATACAAGATGCATTATAAACATGGATGAACTAAACTTAAAAAAAATATGGAAACACGATCTGAAACTGCACAAGATGGTTGACAGCAGCTCAACAACCATGAGAACAAATGGAATCATAAATTAAAACTCTGCGCCTTAAAAATCAAATTCCACAAGAGGAAAGGTCAGAGGGTTTTCCCTTCAGTAGGGTCGGTCTCTGCGCTCCTGGCGGTCCCTGTAAAAACACAAGTGGTCAATGACAGACCTGTGCATTTACATCGTATTTTCCAATTGTGTTGAAACATCAAAGAAAAGCAAATCTTACCTCATATCCATCTTACCACCTGGTGGGCCCATTCCTCTCCCGCCTCTGCCACCCATTCGGTCCATGGGCGGTCCTCCACGTCCAGCCCCACGGAAACCTCCTCGATCCATTCCACCGCGTCCCCTGAAGCCCCCACGGTCGCCTCCCCAGCCCCCACGGAAACCTCCGGGACCACCCGGGCCTCCGACTCCTGCTGGGCCGCCGCGGTCCATTCCTCTGCCTCCACGCATTCCCATTCCGCCCCTGCCGCGGTCACCACCAGGTGGGAATGGAGGGCCACCACCTAGCCCCTCTGGTTTGGGAGCTTTGCACTGGTTACACTCCATTCTCCAGGCAAAGTTCTGGTTGCCACAACCCCTGGAAGCACAAAAGACATAATATACTTAGACATGGGTGAAAAAGGGGGAGTGGACTCGAGATCATGCAAGTAATACATACGGGTTAGGACACTCCCAGTCTCCAGCTCTTTGCTGCATGTTGCCTCCTGTGGGTCCGCCTCTGCCCATTCCACGGGGACCACCTCGTGCGCCGAAGCCACCGCGGTCCCCTCCGCGGCCCATCATACCTATTCGACCGCGAGGACAAATCCAAGACGTAAACGCTCTGATCCATATTGAACCCATTCCAAGCAGTTGCGGTGGAGCTCACGTGATCAGTGACAGGTGATATTCCATTAAAAAAATCCAAGACCAATAAAAACAGCCGTCATGTACTGTACCTCCACGACCCATCATCCCATCTCGCATGGGCATGCCCCCTCTCATTCCACCCATCATGGGCTTCCTGCGTGCCATGGAGACCTTCAGCCTTCGGTCTTGGAACTCCTTGCCTAAGATTGAGATCAAAATAAACATCAGCCATTCAGGGGTAGTTGACAGTTGACATCACATTCATGAATTTTCTGATTTAAAGTCAGAAAAACATACCATCAAAGTAATCCACAGCTGCTTTGGCACAAATGGGCTCCTCATAGGAAAGAGTGGCATCTCCCTTGGGCTTGCCCGACTCCTTGTCCGTGTAAATGTTAATGGCTGGCTGGCCAAGTCTGCGGTTAATCTAGCACACAATGATAGTTTGGTTTTAGATTTTTTTTTTGGGGGGGGGGGGGGGGCAGGGGATGCGGGGGGGGGGGTCTTTGCTCAGCACCAACTTTCACTATGGATAACTAATCTTACCCTAATTGGACCAACATGTTTGAAGAATTCAGCCATTTCCTCCAGGTTAGCTTTCTCTGACAACCCTGTGATGTAGATGGTGCTGTTCTCCGAGTCGTCCTGCTCCTCAGGACGTCCTACTGCAAACAGAGCAGAGCACGCGTGTGAAACAGCATTGTCAAAGAGTGTCAGAGGAACGAGAGGGCCCACTCCAAGGATAGTGACAAGTCATGACTCACCAATTTCACGCTCGTCGCCGCACATTGGTCCTGTCATCGATTGATTCAAAAGGGAGAGCAAAAGAGTGAGCAGTCAGTGTGTGCATCTTCAGTGGCATGTACAACATCTGAGCACTACAACAGATAATCCAGACGCTCCCTTACAGACTCAGTCAGACATATTGGGAAGTTGAACATGGCAACTTATGGTAAACCACCATTCCCACAAGTGATATTGAATTGAGAAAGAGAACACCTCAGACCCTTTGGCAAATAAGTGTGTCACTTGAAAAGCCTCTAAGACCAGCCCTATAATTGTGTGTCATTTGAAAAGCCTCTTAGACCCGTCTGAACTCCTCAAAAAAGAAAAGAAAAAAAATTAAATCTCGAGAACTGTCAAAAGCAGAGATGGACACGTTTGAGTGAAATTGCCTCGTTAACCTGTCAGAAACTCTTCAAACCATAAACAGTGACTGAATTGTACCCCAGAGGAATGGTCTCAGGCATTGAATAAAAAAATCCCCAATATGTTCAGGTGCTTTTTTTATAAATTTTGAATACCACAATGTAACGACACAGCAATACTCAAAGCATATTTGCTCAAAAAGTGTAAGGCTTTTAAAGGACTAACCAGTGTAATACTCGTTAACTTACCACCAGGCTTACTGAAGCCACCTCTGTCTCCAGCGCCGCTATGGGGGAATAAATGGAGATATGAAGGCGTTTCCCCTTTAACAGATACTTCCATGGCTCGAGCAATGTGGCTTGATTGAGGGAGTAATCAAAACAGTCTAGCTAGTCGAACATCAGCTTAAGACTCCCCCAAATTATATATACAGTCTAATTGAGGGGATAAGTATTAATTTGGTGCCATATCAAAACTAGCTTAAAACAATCTTAGTGACAGTTTTCATTAGTGTATACATTTGTGCAAAAAAAAAAATGACTAACATATTTTCACTGTCTTTGAAATGTGACAAAACCCAAGCATTTGTTCATAAACAGACTATTTCAGATGCACTGATATTTGTAGTAGCTGTGCCCAGACAAAACAAACATCCCTCATAACATTAGTCAATAAAAATGTACAGCTTGATTAGGAATGTGATCGTAACAAAGCAATGCATCTGAAATTTTACATCATGGTCATGTGATCACATTTACCAAATAATCAAAAATTACAATTATACAAAGATCCAAAAAAAATTGACACCAAAAAAACAACAACACCAAATAACTTTTTTTAACAGTCAAATAATGTTATGTTAAATAAAAAAAGAAAAACAAACACTTTCTTGATGAATATACCCATCATGCTTATAAAACCACCATCATCCTCTGTTCTTGAAAAAAGGTAGACCACCGATTCTGTTTTAGCTCCCTCTTGCTGCTTAAGCTGGCGGCTCTGTACTGTGTACAGATACGTTTTAGAGAATAGATGGTTTTAAATGGCTCTGTTACCTGTACGGTATAAATGTGACAAAGCATGTTAAAAAAAGAGCTCAAAGAATGTGATCAAACATTTGTCTTCCAAACCACAAAAAACATTTTTAAACATTTCAAAATGACATGTGTCCCACCCCCCACAACAAACACACCTGTGCATAACTAAAATGAGACTAAAATATAAAAGCTTGCGTGCTACAGCTACATTTATATATTGATATTTTGTGTTTTGTGTACTCTGGTTTGAATTTGTTTAAGAAAGACTGTAGGGTTGCTTTGTATGAGTCCTGTATTATAGTGATAATGCAAAAATCCCTGCGATGAGCAAAACTGTTCATGTGCACCAAAAACTAGAAAGAATGGTGAATTACATTCTACCAGGGACCTATAAGTAGAACATGATGATCCATGTAACCTTGTGAACCATTATCCACTCTTTGAAAAAAAAGAGAGAAGAAAACACTTCCTCTACACGAAATATTTTATAAATCAAACATTGTATGTCAGAGCGTGACACTGCCAAGTGCTTTGAGACCAAATTTGCTTTTTTGAACATGTTGAAATTTTTGTTTTACAGTAGTGATTACACACCTGAACCAAACATACACACGATAGTCTCAGATCACCTTAAAACCTTTAAAGTTTAAAAATCTATTTAAACTTTCTTTGTTTAACAGTTTGAACACCCAGTAAACAAAAACAAACTAATAACTGGCCAATCTGTATCAGGAGCAAACTTCATCATAGTCCAGGAAATGGTGCCACTTTAAAGAAGTCATTGGACCATTTCAATTGATTTCCAATTTGACCATCAGATACAAATCTTCATCAAATAAAAATGTGCAGTACACCTCAACACCAGTTTTGTAACCAGGTTGAAATGTGATTGGAACACACTACCGAAATCACTCTAGTGACAAATACTTAAATATTGTTTTGACAAGGCAATGCGCCGTCTGGTTGGTTGTGTATTTTCCCACATTATCTAACATTTCTATATTTAATTTTCCTTTGTAGTTTTACCAAGGAGGGGCAACAGCAAACAGCTCTAAGTCAGTGGGAAAATGTTCACTGTATCTGGTAACAAAAGTGATCTGTTTTGACCTTTCCAGATTATACTGATGAATATAGCTCCAGTGAATGTAGATTCTTCATCACAAAAATCAATTCAGCGATTAAACAACCTCTTTTGAGAGCAATAGATGGTAAAATTGATGATTTATGTGATGTTGAAACCATTAGCATAAATTGAATGAAAATATAAAAGGCTACAGTTCCCAGATTTCTCTCTTTGGGCCAGTCATATCCAAACAAACGCAATCTGCTAGTCACAGCCTCCCAGAAACCAGAGTGAAAACTCAAGTGAACGTGTTTTTCAGTAGAAAAGGAAAAAATAAATCATGTCAAGGGGAAATAATTTGACCCAAATATTGCACTTGAATAAATATAACCTCATGAAAAACAGATTGCCCAGCGTTTGGCATACATCTATTTATAAACTATGCGTGACGAACTAAGGACTCAAGCACCACAATCATTGAAAAAAAAATAAAAATAATCAAAATGAAATTCGGCAAGGAGTAACATTTCAACTTGTTTCCTACACCAGTGAAAGTATGGAAACGCAACAGGATAAGAAATTGACACGAAGGTGTATTTTTGTGTGTTTGAACCCCTCTTAAGAAAACTCACTTGAGTTTTCATGTCTATATTCCTAAAATGACAGTCTATCATTTTTCCCCAGTTACCCTTCAACTGATTTAATCACATTCTAGGAAGCTAAATGTTACTGCACAGGAATATGATCGATAGCCATTAAGATTAAAGGTGAAGGCAAATCTTTTTCTTACCTCTGGCCAAATGAGAGGCAGGGTTGAGAGAGACGAAAGGCAACAGCTACAATTTCTCATAAATATTGGAATGCAATACAAGTCTCAATGGTTGAACTGTGACTGATCTTTAACATCAGTTCTGTGCTTAATGCACATCCCAGGATGACAAGTAACATACTCTGGATGTATTTAACTTTGGATTATTTGGTCTGTTTTCATGAGAACTAGTCTCATCCCTGCCCCAAGTGGCCACAGCACCTGTCGAGTCAAGATATTTCTACGTTAATTACAAAGGAATAACACTTACCCCATGCCACGACCCATGGGTCCACGTCCACGATGCATCATTCCACCACGATCAAAGCCATCCCTGCCTGGACCCCTGCCCTCTCCTGCACTGGGGTACCTTGACGATTCAGAGCCAGAGTAACCAGAACCTCCACTCTGTCCTTCCTGTCTGTAACTATCTGAAAAATATTATAGATGTATTGGTAAAAAATGAAATGCTGCGTTTCCTGAGGTGAAAGAAAATGTCAAAAACACAATTTGCAGGTGTGAGAAACAAAGCTTACTGTAATGGTTGGACTGGTTGTAACTGGGTGGTCCGCCTTGTTGGCCATACTGGCTAGCTGGAGGCTGGCTGTAGGAGCCAGCAGCCTGAGGAGGATAAGCAGGAGGAGCCTGTTGCTGCTGTGGGGTCTGCTGCTGATAACCCTGCTGCTGGCCGTAGCTTGCCTGCTGAGCCTGGTAACCGGGCTGTTGCTGACCATATCCTGCGGGCTGGCTGTAGCTACTTTGGTTGTAACCTGCTGCCTGGCCATTAGCATTGTAACTGATGGAGACAAAAGCAAGATGGTAAAGGTATATGTCCATATATACTTAACCCGAGATATGATTTGACAGCTCAGTGGAGGAGCACAAACCTCTGGGGTGTAGTGGGGGCAGCCTGCTGGCCATAACCAGGGTAAGCAGACTGGGCAGTGTAGCCAGGCTGGGAGCCGTAAGACTGGGAAGCAGCTGGAGTAGCCGCAGCTGGAGTGCTGTCGTAGCTGCTGGATCCATAACCCTGGGCAGACTGCGAGTAGCTATGGGTGGTAGACTGAGCAGCAGGGTAGCCAGCTGTGAAAAACACAATTCGCAAAAGCCCCTTCAGTCTGATTTGAGGAGTGACAAAATGATGAACTAAAGAAATAAAAATGAATCCATCTTCAAAATGAACTGTCCACACTGCAGCCCAACACTGTAATAAAGTACAACTCATAGTCAGGTAAATGGCATCTGTATTAGATGGAAAAAATTACTTGACAGCAGCGCAGTTCTGTCACAGTCTGTCAATGCACAAAGCCGATCGACAGTAAAAATTAGTCACATATCCAAACTCGAACAACTGACCTGAAGCTGGCTGTCCATAAGAGGATCCATACTGCTGTGGCTGCTGCTGCTGCTGCTGCTGCTGGGTGTAGCCTCCAGCAGCAGGAGTTGCCTGGCTGTAACTGCTGTCGGCAGCTGCTGGTTGAGCATACGATCCATAGCTCTGCTGCCCATAGCTCTGCTACAAGGACAGGGAATATTTTAGCTGAGCAGGAGACAAAACATTCTCTCAAGTGGCACAATCGGATTAAGACTCAACAGTCACAGAAGAATAATTTAAATGTGTTGAGACCCACCTGGGCAGACTGTCCATAACTTTGTGAGGGCTGTGCACCATATGATGCGTACCTGCAAAAGCACAATTCAAAGCCTTAGCTCAACTGTTGCCTGGGTGCTATTCAGAGATGCACACAACATGTACTTTTTCACAATGGTAACATGACAGGGAAGTCATTACTCATTTGAATACTTTGGTAATTACGGTAATTCAAAAATAATAATATCACTACATTAAGTTTTGAGTTGCATCTTGCTGTTGTAATATTTTGAATCTAGTTCTTCGTTCAAAACCCTTTCGGGCCACCACATAAATCATCGAGTTAGGTGGGGGTCGAGAATGCAAGGTTATGTTTTATATAGCCAATGTCTTGTATGGCCCAGAATGGACAATCAGTGTTAGTGATTACTTGTTCAAGTACTATTGTGAAGGTATTGCCCCTCACACAACAACTTCCCCATTAACCATCACTACACTTTACATTCTGTTTAAATTCTCCTCATCACTTCTGCTTTAGTTAATAGTTTCTTTATTTGTATTAAAAGTAACGCATTACCTTTACATTTCGGGCTAATAAACCGGGTTTTTTAAAGGATGTACATGCAATTTCATGCCGTGGACATGGAGGAAACATGTTTCCAACATATGGGTTAGAGGGAGAATTATTGAAAACATAAAGGGCAAAGAGGAGTAAAGGGTGTTGATAAGGTGTAGTGATCTTACCCTTGCTGGGCGCTGGTCTGACTGTAAGAGTTGTAATCTGAAACAACAATTAGCGTGTTAGCTCGCAGCTCCACATTCAAACAAAGCACCGAGAGCCCGCCGACACCAAACACACATACACACACAGTCTAGCTACCGTTGCCACACCACGACAACGGTTGCGAAACCCGTCTTTGTTCACACAATTCGAACATAGCCACACGCGAGTACTTTAAACGCAAACATTTACAATATTTGATACATATATTATTAGCAATAAACTTTGGCACGACTTATCAACGCCTCAAAACATAAAATAGCCTGTGTAAAAACACCGCGACGATTGGATGAGCTAGCATGTAGAGGCCTTGTGCCCGGAGCTACCAAAGCTTCACGATGCTACATTTAACACACATACATAGGGCGGACTACACACGGTATTTCGGTAGAAACAAGCGGCACAGCTTTATTCTTTTACATAACACGACAGTGCTTTGTGAGAAAGTGAAAAATTACACATTGCAAATCTTTACTCACCCTGAGCCGACGCCATTTCAGTTTTTACCCGCACGCAGGATGACTGAACCGAAGTGAGTGTCGGGGCTGTGTTCTTAATTTCGCGTGGACGGACTGATATCGCGAGACTTGGAAGCATTCTGGCGGCACTGTGGCAGAGAGACGGAAAAAATAGTTCTCCCTTGACCTACATTTATCCTGACCTCCATGTAAGGACCTGGGAACGCGATTAGCGTCAGTTGATTCAAAGTAGTAGTCTACAAAGTATCATTTTCATATATTTTGCTCCCACTGTTAACAAGGATAGACATGCTGCGGTAAACCAAGCTGTACATTTTGGTTAGCACATTCAAAGGCACAATTATATATAATTGTAAACATATCTAAATATAATTATTTATAATTTACAATCTATAATTTATAATTTATGGTTCATAGTGTAATATCTGGTCATAGTTGCTTGTTGCAGCTAAATACCTTTCACCTCACCCTCCCCTTCAGAGTATGTGCAGGATGAACTCTGGTTGATTTTAGTTCCAATTATTAATTCCAAAGTGTAGTTTGTCTATTAAAGACTACTGTAAGACAAAGAGAGAACCTGCTCCTCTTGTAAATGTAAAGACCTCATCCTGGATTGATCAGTCCTCCGCACCCGATCCTAAGTCCACTACATTATAGTACTTGTATAGTTTAGTATCGTTAATGTTTCCCTAAAATGCATCCATCAACAAAGCAGTAAATCAATTTAGATCACAGTGCTATGACTTCTCGAAGTAAACTGTACAGGTTCTGCTTGTTTACCTGCTTGGCTTGGTTTCTGCTTAACTTGACTTGCGGATCCTGTTTGGATGAACTCCTCCAAGTCAACATTATGTCACTGTGTGCTAAGATTTCACTGCCTTAGATGTAAAGCTCTGACAGTAATGCGCTTCACTGAATGCCTTTGATTGGTTGATGTATTGCCTTTAACCACAGTGTGTGACACATTCCACAAGATCAAAACATGACTTCTTCTTTCCCTCTCCTCTCTCTCACCCACTCTCTAGTATTATTATTACATTTGTCATCAAATATTCTGCATCAACCACAGTGTTGACTCCAGTATGTCCTGTAGATGGCAGCAGTGCGGCTTTAAGCTCATTCACCATCTGCCAATAAGCGCAAAGAAGAAAAGCTACGTCACGTATTCAGGAAGTGAGCACTGTAAACACTCAGCTTCACTGACCTGGATCATGTGTGACTCGCGTTTGAAGGAATTTATCCGCGTAGAACAGTCGCTTCTCGGCTCGAGTTCAGTGTCGTCGGCAGAGGAGATGTGACGAGACAAAACTATTTCACAGTTGAAGCTTCATGCTGTTATTTACACTCTTCACTTGACGCTGGCATTTTGCCTCTGCGTGAGGAAGCTCCAAATGTTTGTCCAGCCCGAGGGGCCAGTGACGGGATAGACAGCAGCAATGGTGCCCATGTGGTTCTGGTTTGGATCGGATCGTCCCGGCTTCTGTGTGGGGACGTGCTCATGGTTCACCCTCATGCTGCTGCTGTATGCCGGGGGCATCCAGGCGAGTCTCAGCCTGGGTCCGAACGGAGACTTCCCGAGGTTCAGAGGTAAACGCCATGCGTGGTTTTTCACGGCACACATTTTCATAGTGTCAGTGGCGGTGACGTCACTGACCCGCATGGCACGTTTAAGGGGCCAGGAGCATCCCAAAAGGCACTTTGTGCGTGGCTAGTGTCTGACGTCATACACACTTAACCCTCCTCCTCCTCCTCCTCCTCTCCCTCAGACGTGTTCCTGTACGCCCTCAGCCACGACGAGCTGCCCTCACTGCTGGTCAGCGTGGTCCTGCTGCTGCTGTGCGGACCCTGTCAGGAGCGCCGGTGGGGAACCGTGGCCTTCGTCACGCTCTCCGTCCTGACCATGGCAGCGTTGCCTCTCCTCTACACCCTGCTCCTCTTCGTCGGCAGCGCAGAGGCCAGCAGGATCTGCGGTTACTCGGCCGTTCAGCTGGCTCTCTTCACAGCCCAGTGTCGACAGGTGACTCAGCGGAGGCTGCTGAGGTGTTTGCCCGTCTGGTTCCTCCCCTGGATGGTTCTGCTGGCTGGTCTGCTGCTGCTGCCGTCGACCCCCGTGCTGCTTCACTTCTGTGCAATATGCATGGGGCACAACTGTATCCTTTGCAGCCACAGTCCCATTCACTTGAAATGTAGTATGCAGTAGTATACACACACCAAGTCTGTGATGACACATATGGATGACTCAATGGTCCTTTGACTTATTCGACCCCTCAGACCGTCAACCCTTCATTGCGACATTGCAGGAGCTGGAGGAGACCAGCGTCATGGACCTCGTCCCTGTCTGGGCCTTTGTTCCCACCTCAGCGAGGTTCAGATTACCCACCTACTCCACCTCACAGAGGTGCCGACCTTCTCACTCACAGGGACGTCTCACCGGACTACAGATCCACAGTGGCGGCTTTCTAACATGTCATCTCCTGTCGTGGCAGATCCGGATCGTGGTCTCCAATCGCACGCGCAGACCACGTAGCTGCCCCCCCTGCGATGGAGCGCCCTGCTCCGAACCAGCACCTCTGGAATGAGCCGGCGCCGGCCTGGGTTATGGAGGAGTCTGTGTCTCAGGGTGAGGCAGAGGTGCTGGAGGAGCAGATGCTGAGGGCGGGGATACTGGCCTCACTGCAGGATGCTCCCGATGACCCCGATGTGAAAGTGGAGGTTCCGAAATCATCAGTTTCCTCGTTGCGGTGAGTTGGAATCGCACGGAAAAGAAGTTTATTTTGTGGATTGAAGTCTCGTTCACTAAAACACCGGTGGTTCCTTCCAGACTCCAGCAGCTGGAGAAGATGGGCTTTCCCACAGAGAAAGCGGTTGTGGCGTTAGCGGCATCCAAACAGCTAGATGGCGCCATCTCTTTGCTGATTGATGACAGCATTGGAGAGCAAGCGGTCATGGTTTCAAAGGGGAAGAGCCCTCAGCCACCGCACAGCTGATAGGTCCGACACCAGGACTGGGACTGGGTCAGTGTTTGCACACAGGCATGAATAATGCTTGGGTTTTGCCAAGCTTGAATATTGTTTTGTTTTCCCTGTGGGCGCCTTGTTGGACTATTCTGATGATTTGATTATTTTACCCTGCACATCTGAGAGTTTAAAGGAGCATTCAGCAGTTTTTTCAAATCCAAAATCATTCCTAGATTGGTATTGTGATGAGGAAAAAGCTTGTTTTATTTAGTTTAAATGCATTGGTGATGATTCAAGAGAAACTGCATCTGCACACGGAATGTAAATTAGAGAGTGGGTGTAATTTATTTACTTCATTGTGGAGTTTGAATGATTGTTGTTGAAAAACAAATAAAGATGTGACACATAAAAAAAACAATAAACATAATTTTATTACACCGACCATCTAGACAGGGTTATTTTAACACAATAACACAAAGTTCAAAAATATGAAATGGTTACACAACAGCATATAAAATATAAACTAATAAAATGATCTTTTTTTTTTAAATAGTTTCACAATAACGTTGATATAAGATGACAAAAACAAAATCAGGACAGTTTAAGCAGTTTACCAACACAGCAGGTGGTAAAAACAGGTTCAAGTTCCAGTAACAGTTTTGCTATTTCCTCGCGTGTGTGTGTCTTGAAATAAACAGTTCAACAATATTGAAATGTCTGCAGCCAAATTAAGATATAATCTCCGATATTTGTCTGGGACAGAATAAATGTAAATATATACTGAATACTGAACCACATCATGTGTGGAGACTTGAGGGGTGGGGTGGGGGGTCGGGGGGACACAACACCAGAAAACCACAAATCACTGTCAGCACATCAATCTCACTTATTAGAGATGACTTCATTTTTTTAGTGCATTACATAACATTGAGTTAAACAATATGATAGAAGTATAACAAAAATGACTAGTAGAAGAAGAGGAGGTTTGTATACGTGTCCTGCAAACTGTACATGCTCAATATACTTAAATAATGGGATGGCGGCGGGTTGCAGTTGCATGGTGAAAGCAATCCAGTCTCTTCACTCACTCCCTCAGATTGTGACTCCAAATGACCCTAAATGTCCAGGAGTGTGTGTTCTTCAGATTTTCCTTTTTCTCAAACACAGTTCTGCAGCCAAAGGAAATGCGATGCAGAGGTGGTGCAAGCTTGGTGGAAAATAGTGTTGTTATGGCAACAGGTGGGTAAAAGAGGGGGGGTCAGACTAGTTCTCAAGTTCCTGATAGAAGAGGAGCATTGTAGAGTATCAGTGGAGTTTCCCTGAGGTGCCCCCCCCCACCCCCTCACCCCTTGTTCTAAATCTGTGGGTATCAGATAAGGTCTAAATCTACTGAGTGCCGATGAGACCTAAAGGAGGGGGTGTGGGGGGCGGGGAGGTGGGGGGGGGGGTGAACCCGTCTCATGATCCTCGGGGTGAGCAGAGGGAGGGGCTGCTACTTCCCTCGGACCTTGGTGTCGGAGGACAGAGGAGAAGCGAGTCGATATGGGAGCGAACCTGCTCGTTTATCTCTGTAGAAACTAGGGGAGGCTGTGCCAAACGGTCCGTCCCCAGACCCTAGATCAGGCTCTGTTGAAGAAAGACAGCAGTTGGAACGGGGCCTCCCTGTCCATCAGTGTGTGCATGTGTGTGTGTGTGTGTGTGAGTGTGTGTGTGTTAACATGTGCTCTGTTAGCAGCAACTGCACGTCATGAGCTGGTGTTTTTACATGAACATTGTTGATCAGGTCATTTGTGTGTTTAAGGGACAAAAACCCTAAACCTGAAAACATGGAGTTCTAAGAAGACCTTCATATCTCAGATGCAAAGACCATTAAATGTTTGGACGAACGAATGATACGATTTATTTTCTACGGATTGATTTCATTCATCGGCCGCTGCAGCAGATTCAAACCTTACATACATTTCAACCTACAGAGTATGGTTACACAAGATTAACTTCAGCTCTAAGATTGAAGCCTCAAACTAATTATGTAGAATCATAATAACATTCATTACAAAATAACAACATCGTTAAAGGAAGAATCTTCAGTAAGGCTTATTGAAAAGGTCCAGTGTGTACGATTTAGGCGATCCCTTTGTGTGAGTATGATTGAAAAAGAAAGTTATACCAATGTTTTTATAAGTATATTACCATTATGCTTCGCCATGTTTTATCCTTGAGAGGACAATTCAAACTAGGCCACCACAGGTTCTGATATGTGATTGGATTTAACAGGTGAAATGAGGGGAATTCGGCCGTGATATGCAACTAAACAAGATAACAATAAATCTTACACACTGTACCTTTAATGAGTTTTTGAGTGTGTACGAGAGTAAAACCGTAAACCTTAAAAATCTTAAGCTTGTCTGTTTGGCTTCATAAGACTGAACTGATGTTATGAGTCAAGTCAATAACCAAACACTGGAAAAATGAAAATAGTTTTGTTGGTTAAACACAAATGGATTAAGTTTATTCATATTAACATGTAAGAAAAAAAGGTTGAATTTAAAGGCACTATTTGTTGTTTTGGTTAAAGCAACTGAATAGATTCAGGAAGTGGTAAATAACCACAACATTGATACCTGAACCTGAGTGAGAGGCCGACTGAGCACTGCAATGGCTCATGATTCCCTCTAGAGGTAATAGGATGGTATAACAGGGTGGCCGGCTTTATATGATGTTTATATTGTTATCTCTACGTTCAACATTCCAAGTAATGGTCATCTACAATAACATATAGCCCCTTTAATTTGAAAAAAACTGATTTCACTGTTCTTCAGAGATTGTTCTTTTTTGGCCTCACGTGTTTGACTAAGTCCTAATTCAGTGTTTGGGGGCTAGTGTGTGACATCATCTCTCTCCAGCTGAGCCTCGTCCACTCGTGGTGATAAGAGCAGAGAAAAATGCACCAATACAGAAATAGCTCGTGTGAAATTCCCCCAAAAACTGTTGAGAAACTTTGGAGGAGGAAACCTCAGATCTGTGCAGCTGTGACACTGGAGGATCATCACAACCCAAACGTACGTACATACATACATTCATGCATTACAATAGATTTCCAAAAGCACATTTAACTTCACATTCACTAATCAGACATCCTATTAACATTCTCAAAAGAAAGTCAGTGAGGGCGGGGGGGGGGGGGGGGGGGGGGGGGGGGGGGGGGGGGGGGTGGGTGGGGGTGTGTCGGTGTTACCTGGCCAGATGATAGCCTCCAGCAGAGTCACCCTGCGAGCCAGAAGCTCAAGGTCGGCCTGCAAGTCGTGGAACATCTGCAAGCTAACGTCCTATCAGAGAGCAGTGACAGGGGGGGGGAGGGGGGGGACTGTGTGAGGATGGGGGGGGGTTGGAAACACCAGCCAGAGAGTCCTGGGGCGGCTGCTCGCGACTGTTCCCACTCCCCCTGGCGCAGTGCAGTGAGGCCCCGCCCACCACCAGCACCGGCACCACCACGACCTTTGACCCCTGCCTAAAGCTGACCCTGCCTGAGGCCTCCTACTCACCATGAATACCGATCACAGTCTCGAGGATTAAAACCCTCTCGGCTAAGATCTTCAGCGCCTCTCTGATCTGATGTATCCCGTCCCCCTGTGAAGATAGATACAGCCGTCAAGGTAAAGAGCACAAGCCGGAGGAGAACCGCTCGCCAAGATGCAACCTCGGTGCACTTCAGCAGTTAGAGGGTTAAAAAAATCAAATTAAAGTAAATCAAAACGATCCACACATCCATCTGCCCAGCGCCTCAGACACAATGTGCCCCCCGGCTCTCTCTGCATCGCCCTCATTCTCCCGCCATGCTGCCGTCTCGCCAGAGGTCTCTCCGTCGGCCATGCCGGGCTGGGCAGCATGCACATCACACACAAGCCTCATACCGGTGACATTACAGGGGAGTGTCACACCGCCAACACCCCCCCACCCCCCACCCCCACCCCGACCCCCCCAACTCCCCAGGATTTAGATTCCATCATGCTATCGGCATTCCTTCTCTGTCGGCTTCTGCAGCAGTAGTTTAAGCCAGGCAAAGTATTTTCATTCTTCAAGCCGAGGTCACAAACGTGTACCGATGTTCACAGATTCACGTTGTCTGATGTTAAAGGAAAAGGCCGCACGAGTCGATTCTTCGAAGATGAAAAGTGTAGAAGAAGAGCAACAGATGGAGACAGATGGAAGTGAATGATAAAACAAAGCGTGCAGAGAAAAGCCTTCTGATGCACAGGTGAGGGATTCTACTTTCAGATGCTTTGACTGGTGAGACGAGGAGGCTGTGTTCGAAGAAAAAAGGCAAATGTATCACTCCTCTCCCTTCCATAGTTTACCATGATAAAAGTACACCTTGCCCTTGTTATCACTGAAACTCACTGCATGTGTTGTTTGTCCACTCTGAGCTACAGTAAAAGCATGGCAGCCTCCGTAGAGAGGGCCCTGCTCCTCGTGTAAACATAAAGGGCTCATTCTTGGGCAATGAAAACAACAATCATGTGATACACTTGTAAAAACCTCAATATAATTATTCTATAATACAGGGGTGTCAAACATAGGGCCCGCGGGCCCAAACCCGCCCGCCAGAGGGTCCGACCTCACCACGGGATGATTTAGCAAAGTGTGAAAATGACAGAGAAGATGTAGATCTGTTGTGTTATTGATCTGCATTTAATATGCAGGGACACTAGGGTATCATCTATCTATCTATCTATCTATCTATCTATCTATCCATCTATCATCCATATATTTGTAGTGCTGACTTGTTATATTGATCACTTTTTTTAACATATTGCCAAGAAAGGGACTCTCTGACGGGCCGGTTCTGGCCCACAGGCCGGATGTGTGACACCGCTGTTATAATTTCAGCAGGTAACGATGAGTTTTATCTCCAAAACACCATGAATGACATTTGCCTTTTTTTTTTTTTAAATCAACAGCACCATGTTAGATCATCACACATACAAACAACACACATATTGTTGTTTCACATCCAGGGAACAGAGTTCCCGTCGTGCCGCACATGGAGGTGAAATCATGCGAGGAGGATAAAGAGAGGGGAAAGCTGTATCCACTCCACTCACATCAGAGCACATGACTTTTAAAGGACCCACCACTGACACGTATGGAGTGATTTGGCATATATACATTTCACATGTGTGGGCTTTGTGGGACCGCTCAAACCGACCCACTGGGTGTGACGGGGTTCATTCAGATTCGTGTTTTGTTTACATCGTTAAAACACGCTCTTCACTCTGTCAGATTTGGTGGGCGATGCTGCTACAGTGTTTGTTTACAGTGTTTGTGTGTGTATATGCCAAAGTCAGATGCTGAAACAGTGACTGTGAAAGGTTGCCATGGGGACAGCAGCTTGCAGAGGGAGTCAGACAGCTTTAGGGTCAAGAGGAACAGTGTGGTGACAGGGGACAGCCGTCCGGAGCGCACCCCGAGGACCGTAAACAACAACAACAACAACAACAATAACAACAACAACAACAACACATGAACACCACAGAGAGAGACATCAACACAACATCATGTCACGTCGAACTGAAATCACCAGAGTACTAACGGACTCTACTATATATGTATATATATATACGACTGTGGACAGGTAGAGAGGTACATTATGGGCTGGAGAGAACCTGCGATGTAGGTCATGGTTAGATTCATCAATAGATTCATTGTCAGGTGAAGACACGATTACATAAATGAAAATATCTTACATTTAGATTGCTCTTGTAACACGAGGAGGAGATCAAAGAAAAGCGGAGGTTAGAGAGACACAGGGAACACAGTCAAAACTAGAATCCACATGAACTGTCAACTACCACCAACAACATCCTTACCGGTAAGCCCTTCTCTCCTGGCTCTCCCTTCGGGCCCGGTGCTCCCTGTAGAGAGATACGTACAAAATGAAATGAAGGCAGTGCAACGGTTGGTCTGAGGCCGTGATGGCGCTGCTGGGTAGTGTAGTTTACAGCGATCTAACCAGCTGTGACATGTGTTGATGTTTCACCCGATACGCCTGTTTACTCAGGCTATAATCGTCAAGGTAACGGGGGGAGGAGTCTTACCGGCTCGCCTCTGAAGCCTCTCTCTCCTGGGTAACCCAAAGGACCCTGGAAAACCAAAGGCATGTCTCAGAGTTTTGTGAAACCATGTTACACGTTATCTGTCTCTGGGCGCACTCACTCTCTCCCCACGATCTCCCTTTGGCCCCGTGGGGCCCAATGTGCCAGGGACTCCAGGTCTCCCCTGTGTTGAGTCAGAGCGGGGATTCAAAACGACATATTGGCGAGAAAATGACATATAAGAGCCGATATATATGTGTGTGTGTGTGTGTGTGTGTGTGAGTGTGCAGCAGTGTGAGAATGCGTTGGGAGGGAGCTTACATTCTGTCCTGATGGACCAGGAGGCCCCACTGGGCCCTTGGGACCCGGGGGACCTGCAGAGGAGACAGAGATGTTGACCAAGTGTCTTCACCCTCTGAGAGGAGGTGAAGCTGCTCTATAAGTTTCTCTCTAAACAGCTCTGTGATTCGTTCAGCCTTTAGTAAGTCAGTAAAGTTAAGAATGTATTATAATCATTGGATATATTTAATACAAAAAAATTGGGTCTTTATAGATGCTGGTATTCTACAGGATTGATTGGTGTTTCAAATATTCCTTTATTTACACAGAATTACAAGATGCACTCATGTGTTCAATATTTGGTTGTAAAATCTATAAAACAAATAAGAACAACAAATAAACCAACAAAAAAAACACTCACCCACGGGGCCGGGGGGCCCCTGTGGTCCCGGGACAGGGGACATCCGAGAGTCCAGGAAAGTGTTACTGTAGAAAGGGTCTTTCCTTCGAGCTGGAGGTGAAATACATGCAATATTTTGATTAATGGGACAACGGAGCTGCTGGAATCTTGTTGCACAACATTTCTTTCACAGACTCCTGATGAATGCTAATTTGTCTATAATCACTAGTATGTACAAATGGGTTGTTTTCATTACCCCAGGATTAACCCTTTAACTTAACAACAGCCACGAATCAATTCTATGGAGGCCGCCATTTTGCCCCACCATGTTTTTTACAGAAGCCCACAATGGACAAACTAAACATCCTTGGAGTCTTAATGATAACAGGAGGCTACCATAGCTTTTCCGACATGAAATGAAGGTTATTCAACCGCAAAATCCAACTTCACCAGTAGAGGTCACTAACACAGTGTACACTCAAACAGAGTGGTGGTGTGGCCACAGTGACATTAAAATTTTACCTTTCCATCAAGACAAATGTGCAGTATCATACATATTACATTAGTCACATCATGTTAAATCAACAAGCACCACATTAATTATTTTCATGTTTACATTTAGAAAAGGTGAAATCCAAAGAAGAGACATTTCAGTGGTTGTAGCTTGAGAAATGAATGAGTGGCTTCAGTTCATCCCCTACCACTAGAGGGCAGTATTTTCATACGAATACTCAGACTTCATCTGATGATCTCAGCAGGGGAGTTCACCACAAATGAGACGATTAAAAATCACCAAAGAGTTCCCCATTCACTGTGAATGCAGGCATCAGTGCATTCAAACGCTCGGATCACATGCCTCCGAGTGTGAACGCGGGGTGACAAGCCTGCGAGCCGCACAGGAAGTGAGCGGTTATTGGGTCGTTTCATACCGACAGGATACTCAGATCCAATCGCAGCCTAATGCTTCGGGAGCCACGCAGAGGAGGCGGAGACAAGAACATCCTCCAGCTGCCAGATCCCTGCACACGCCCCTCACAGATCAGGATCAGGGGTGACATCCAAGCCAGGGCCGCCCCGCGCCCCCCCCCCCCCCCCCCCCCCCCCCACAGACATGAAGTGGTTAACAGGCAAACAGCCATATTTCTTCCTAATTAACCAATGATATGCGCGGGAAGGTGGTTGCAGGAGGAGGAGGAGGAGGAGGAGGAGGAGGAGGAGGGGGGGGGCGGTGTC